>BHFT01060906.1:9441-77234 GCA_004320025.1 Laticauda laticaudata
GGGGGGGGGGGAGGGGGAAATGGATAAGGATAAAGAATGGCAAAAATGAGGAAGAAGATGAAAATGCAGAAAAATAAAGATATCCTGTAGCATAAAGCTAGGTGAAGGCAGCTTTTGGGACTTTATGCTGCTGTAAATTGCAGGTTGCAATATGGGGGAAAAATAGACTATTTTCAGCTTGGCCCAGGTTGATCCTTTAATCCGAGCTGTTTCTGCAACTTTCAGCCTAGGCTGCCTTGCAGGGTGTAGTTACAATGTGTTCAACTCACCAAAAGCATTTCTTTACCTGATCAGTTGTTAGAATTACCTAGAAGGTATCCTTTGTTAGAAGGAATATTCAAATCAAATCTGATGTAGACTGAATACCACAAGATTTGTTGTTGTTAGTTGCAAAGTCATGTCCAACCCATTGCAACCCCATGGACAACATTCCTCCAGGCCTTCCTGTTCTCTACCATCCTCCATAGTCCATTTAAGTTCACACCTACTGCTTCTGTGACTCCATCCAGCCACCTCATTCTCTGCTGTCCCCTTCTTCTGTTGCCCTCAATCTTTAGGCTCTTCTTCAGCGAGTCCTTCCTCCTCATTGGGTGCCCAAAATCTTTGAGTTTCATCTTTAGCACTTGGCCTTCCAAAGAGCAGTCAGGGTTGATCTCCTCTAGGACTGCCTGGTTTGATGGCCTTGCAGTCCAAGGGTCTCACAGGAGTCTTCTCCAGCACCAGAGTTCAAAGGCCTTCATTCTTTGGCGCTCAGCCTTTCTTACGGTCAAACTTTCACAGCCATACATTGCAACTGGGAAAACCATAGCCTTGACTATATGCATTTTTGTTGGCAGGGTGATGTCTCTGCTTTTTAATATACTGTCTAGATTTGCCATAGCTTTCCTCAGGAGCAAGCGTCTTTTAATTTCCACAAGATGGAACAGCCCTAAAGACTTCTTAAGATACTTTGTTTAAGTATTGGAACTTTTTCCTTTCCTTTTCCTTATCCTTAGAGACACCTAGAACTGTCTGTACAGCTGTGTTCTATGCCATCTGCCAGATATTTTCTTGTAGGATAGTTTCCAACACTTTTCATCAGCAGGTCTGGAGAAGTTTTCTACCTCTTCTCAAAACCTGTCCTTCCATTTACCAACCATTCTTCATCTGGCAGCCTGAATTGACATTCTTACAAGGCAATAATAATGCATGAAATATATCAACTGAGTCAATTTTGCAGAAAAAACTGCCAGTTATTGCACAGTGTAGTGCATTGCGCTGTGTTAAAGCAGAGTATTACTTGGTGATTGAAACCTTAATTACTTGCAGAAAATTTAATGGAACAACCTATCACTAGAATGCTTTTCCCCACTGACACGTGAAGGATTTGGGCTGATCCACTCATCCTTAAATACACCTTTGTGTAGATTAAATGCAAACATACACTGTTCTTTCTTTGCTTGCATTTACAGCATTAATTTGCTAGGCACCCAAGGTACTGCATCCAAAGAAGCAGCTCATCAACTCCAAAGCTCATAATCCGTAGTCATACTGGCATATCAAGAGTGCTACTTTCCCTACTGCCTCTACTTTCTTGTACTATTTTACTTTTTTCTCTCCTCAGTTCATTAATCAATACACTCAGCCTTCATTTGTCTTTTTTCTTATGCCTAATTAATTACTTGTATGATTGTTTCTGGTGAAGTTGATCTCATGTGTTGTTTTGCTATCGTTTGAATTTAATGAGGTATTAGCGATAGCATTTAGACTTATATACCACTTTACAGTGCTTTTACAGCCCTCTCTAAGCGGTTTAAAGAGTCAGCATATTGTCCCCAACAATTTTGGGTCATTTATCCACCTCGAAAGGATGGAAGGCTGAGTCAACCTTGAGCCCAGTGAGATTTGAACTGCCAAATTGCAAGCAACCAACAGTCAGCAGAAGTAGCCTTCAGTACTGCACTCTAACCACTGTGCCACCAAATCTTTTCTTTGTGTCAAACCCTAGTTTTAATGGCTGTGGAGGCTGTTTGTAGATCTTACTGTTGCCTCAAAGGTTATACTAAGGGGTTTCTTCATCCATCTCATTTTTGTCCCTTAATGATGTTTGTTGGACTAGGGCACTTGAGGCTGAAACATACAAAGAACCATTGAAGATATGTCTAGTTTAATGAAAAGAAGGACTAGGGGAGATATAGCAATAGCCCTTAGACTTATATACCACTTTATAGTGTTTACAGCACTCTCTAAGCAGTTTACAGAGTCAGCCAATTGCCCCCAACAATTTGGGTCCTCAATTTACCCACCTCAGAAGGATGGAGGATTCAGTCAATCTTGAGTCTGGTGAGATTTGATCTGCCAAACTGCAGGCAGTTGGCTGCAGCAGAAGTAGCTTGCATTACTGCACTCTAACCACTGTACCACCAAAGCTATGATATGATATGTGATATGTGATATGTGATATATGATATATGTTATATGATATATGATATATGATATGTGATATGTGATATATGATATATGATATATGATATATGATATATGATATATGATATATGATATATGATATATGATATATGATATATGATATATGATATATGATATATGATATATGATATATGATATATGATATATGATATATGATATATGATATATGATATATGATATATGATATATGATATATGATATATGATATATGATATATGATATATGATATATGATATATGATATATGATATATGATATATGATATATGATATATGATATATGATATATGATATATGATATATGATATATGATATATGATATATGATATATGATATATGATATATGATATATGATATATGATATATGATATATGATATATGATATATGATATATGATATATGATATATGATATATGATATATGATATATGATATATGATATATGATATATGATATATGATATATGATATATGATATATGATATATGATATATGATATATGATATATGATATATGATATATGATATATGATATATGATATATGATATATGATATATGATATATGATATATGATATATGATATATGATATATGATATATGATATATGATATATGATATATGATATATGATATATGATATATGATATATGATATATGATATATGATATATGATATATGATATATGATATATGATATATGATATATGATATATGATATATGATATATGATATATGATATATGATATATGATATATGATATATGATATATGATATATGATATATGATATATGATATATGATATATGATATATGATATATGATATATGATATATGATATATGATATATGATATATGATATATGATATATGATATATGATATATGATATATGATATATGATAGCAGTCCTCTAATACTTGAGATGCTGCCATGAAGAAGAAGGAGTCAACCTGTTTTCCAAAGCACAAGAAGGCAGGGCAAGAAGGATAGAAATTAATCAAGTAGAGAACCAACCTAGAATTAAGGAGAAATTTCCTGACAGTGAGAACAATTAATCAGTGGAATGACTTGCCTCAAGAAATTGTGGGAGTTCCACACTGGAGGTTTTTTTTAATAAGAAACTGGATAAAGATTTCTTTGGAATGGTACAGGGTTTTCTGCTTCAGTCGGAGTTGGACTAGAAAACCTCAAAGGATTCTTCTAATCGCTATTCTATGAAATTCTATTCTATTCTATTCTATTCTCTGAAATTCTATGAATTTTTCCTATTCCTTATTCTATTCTATGAAATTCTATAAAATTCAAGAGGGATTGAACTTGGACTGCTTGTGGGAACATCATGAGTCTAGGCTGATCCCTCTCTTGACTCCCTTCCCATGCTCTACCACTCCTCCTAGAAAAGACAAAGGTTCCAATCCAATCCTGCTTTTTTTCTATCAATGAATCCAAGACAATAGATACAAAATTCATTAGAAGTTCTTCTCCCTTTGTCGTGGACTGATCCACACCTTCTTAGCTTTGGTTAAAAAAAACTCAAGATTATTTATTATTAACATAGTATGAGAGGAAAGTAATAACAAAGCTGACCAACCCCACTCACAACCCTCCCCCCCCCAATAAAAACAAACAAATAAAACTAGAAAAGCAATGGGTTTACTCCATCCTTCTCTTCTGAGAACATTTTTCTTTCTGAAGCTGTCACCCAATATCCACATGTCAAACTCCTGCCTCCTTTGAAAAAGTAGCTGATGCATCATTTTCTAACTATATGATCTTCAGTTCAAAGTGCTGTTGTTTCTCAAACAACCCATCCTTCTAACTGGTCGTTCCATGAGATCTGGTAGATCTCATCTAGGGATCACCAGAACTGGGGAAAATCTTCTAATGCCTGATTTTATAAAATATGTAGACCAGATGGCTGGTTTTTTTTAATTATTATTATTTCAATCAAGTTAAATGTCGCCTGACTTAAGACAATTCTGGAAAGTTTAGATTTTAAAAGTAAGCATCTTGCAATGAAAGAAAAGATTATGAGCATAATTGTTCTACCTAGGTTCTCGGTCCAAATCTTGATTTTTGAGTGCTTTATCACCAGTATTTAAGGAGAAAAAAGGAGGAGAAGGAGAAGAGAAGAAGGAGGAGGAGGAGGAGGAGTATTGGCTCCTTGATGCTCTCTTGGCTGTTTTCTTGCGTTTTATTACCCAAACTAGGTAACATCTTCAGTACCAAGGACCCCTTCAGATAGGATGGAGTTTGAACCTGAATACTCCCTGCCCCAAATGATTGAAATGCAGATTCCATAATTTTCAGCCAATGCGATCACTGCGGAAAATCCAGGAAAGTGAAGTGTGCACACCAAGATTTGAGGAAAACTGACCTAAGGTGATTCTTTCTCTCCAGGGTTTCTAAAATATCATAACTCTTTACTTGGAGAATCTTCTCTAAATTATAATTTCCCAGGATGCTTCAGGATACCACAACAGTTAACTCCAGAAGACAAATCTAGCTACACAAAGGAGCACATAGATCCATCAACCTGCTTTCAGTGAGAACTGCCCACCATCGAGTTCCTTAAGAGCGATTGCACTATTTATATTCCATTTGTCTCCACAAAACTCACTCTGGTGACCTTAAATCATGTGAATAACCTCACAGGCATCTAACTCTGTTATCTTTACAGGAAACTTTAATTGACATTGAAACAAAATGTGTTTATCCCAGTGCTTGGCAGATCAATACAAATTTGCAAGCTGGTAAGTGTTTTCTTCCATTTCCTTTAAAAGCCAGGCAGCCAAGTTTCAACTTCAGCTGCCTGAGTTTGCCTTTGCAATGTGAATCTCATTGCCCCAATGTTTTGAGACCAGCCAGGAAAATAATCTCTGTAATTAAAGTTAAAAGCAAGCAAAGTGGCTACTTCGGGTCAGGAGGGCAACGGGTGAAGGCTTGGCTCCAGTTTGCTGCTTGTCTTCAACTCCCGCCCAAGGCAGATGCTTCATTTTGTCTAATGGTGGAATTGGCCATCATCATCCAGGAAAGCCATCTCTGTAATTAAACTAAAAATATCAAGAACCCAGGGGAATCGAAACGTTAATTCCTTATTTTTGATTAAAACTCTGCCACACTCTTCCAGAGGAGAGATTCAAAGGCTCAGCACCCTTTTTTACATGCTCCCAAAATTGGTGGGTCCAAAAAAAAGTCAACTCAAGTTTCCTCTGTTTTTTTTTTTTTTAACATGGAGTAAATTAAGATCTGCTAAGGAATTTTTTGAACCCTCATTCAAATGGGGATTGAGTTAGGGAGCCCTGGTAGCACAGTGGTTATTAAAGCATAGTATTGCAGGAAAAACTCTGCCCTACAGTCTGAAGTTCAATCCCAACAGGACTTAAGTGCCAAAGGTGCTTTTTCAAAAGGTAGCTAAAACAAAGTCCAATTACCTTTCGAAAAAGCACTTTTGGGACAAACCATCACTCAGTCAGAATAGAGCTGGAAGGGACCTCGAAGGTCTCCTAGTTCCAACCCCCTGATCAAGCAGGAGACCTTAGACCATTTTAGACAAAAACCTCCATGGATGAAGCACCCACAACCTCTGAAGGCAGCCTTTCCACTAGTTTATTGTTCTCACTATTAGGAAAATTCTCCTTAATTCCAGATTGTTTCTCTTTTTGGTTAGTTTTCATTCATTGTTTCTTGTCTTACCTTCTGCTGCCTTGAAAAATAACCATGACCTGGATGACTGAGAACATCCATAGACAGTGGGACTCAAGGTTGACTCAGGCTTCCATCCTTTCAAGGTTGATAAAATGAGGACTCAGAATGTTTACATTTTACAATACCCAGAAAGTGTTGTAAAGCACTAGTATATAAGCCTAAATGCTATTGCTATGCCTAGTTTTGGAAGGTAGCTCTTGGTGATGTGCAAAACCTACTATGGCTGTTCTGTAGATGCTTCTTTGTTCTGTTTGAGCATGGGAACACAGGGGAACAAACTATCCAAGGAGGAATGCCATGTAATACAAAAATATCATGGCACAGTGGTTAAAATGCAGTGTTGCAGGCTAATTCTGTCTACAGCCAGCAGTTCAGTCCTGACCAGCTCAAGGTTGTCTCAGCCTTCCATCCTTCCAAGGTCAGTAAAATGAAGAACCAGATTGTAGGGGGCAATGTGCTGACTCTGTAAACCACTTAGAGAGAGCTGTAAAGCACTGTGAAGCGGTATATAAGTCTTAGTACTATTGCAAAAATCTTCCTTGAAATTTCTCCTCCCCTGAAAAAAGAGGATTATATTATGTTCTCCTATTCTCAGGGGGCTTGAAAACATCCCTCAAATTTCTCTTGGTGAAGTTTGGAACTTTCTTGATTATGGAAGGCAGTAGAGGGCACTCCTGCAAGATTTTTCTCTTACTTACCTCTACATTGCTCTGAAGTTACCTTGGCTATTCTTCCTTCTCAATTAAAAGAGAAGCCAACACTTGATTTCTTCCTTTGGGGATTGAAACTGAAATTCAGGGAGCCTGAGATGGTGCAGGCCTCTCAAAAGTTAACCGTAAGGATCTCTCAGCCACTTCATAATTGAAAAAGTCCACAAAGAATACAGTTCTCCTTTGAACAAAATAGTGAAAGCAGATTCTCTTTCATCAAATCGAAAGAAAAGTAGGAGAGGGAATAAAATGAAAAAAGGTGGGTTTTTTTTTCTTGGATGATACTAATTCTGACCCCATTAAAAGAAAAAGAAAATCAGATCTGATTCTGCAGAACATTTGGCTAAATAATTCTGTTTGACATGAGGTTTCATTGGGTGTTAATTAAATAGTAAGAGCCTGGGGCTTTGATGTGGCTTGAAAAGCAAACAAGAGACCACTTATCTTTCACCTGTCATCACTTATTTTGTACAGCTACTGGCCAATAGCCCAATGGGTTTCCTTTTGTTTAAAACACACACACACACACACACAATGGGAATTAAATAATACAGCTGTAACACAAATGTTGCCCCTACTTGTATGGTCTCTTGTATGGCAGTCATTAAGTTTGAAATAACAAATCTGGGGAAATTGGTTATGTAATATTTTCCTGGCAATATGTGATCCCTATTATAGCCTCACCTCCTAAATTACCACAGATGGTCCTCCATTTAAAAACCCATTGGAAATTATCTGAAGAAGTCCTGTTTTTGCTGAGGTGCTTGAAATTGACTGACTGAGCATCCAGCGAGCAGGCACATAATTCATATTGGATTGATACTTAACTATTGTAAGTATAAGTCAGCATAAAGCAAGTGTTGTAGTATTATTGGGAGTGGCAGGGGAAGGATACTGTAAAATCTCCAGTCAGAGGTGGGATTTGCCAGTTTTCTGAACTACTCAAAATTTCTGCTACCAGAATTGGTCAGAACCTGCTGAATACCACCTCTGCTCTAGACCTGTTGCTGCTATTTCTAGTTGTATTATACTAGTAAATCTGTTGAAAAGGCTCTCTATAAACCAGGGCATATTTTATGCAGCTCTGCACAATCCTTTGCCCATTTTTTCTGCAAGACCCAATTTGGTGTTGTGATGAAGGCACTAGACCAGGCTAAAAACTGGGTGACTGGGGATTTTAGTCTTCCGTTGGGCATGAAAGCTAGCTGGGTGAATTTGAACCAGTATATCTTTCTCAATTCATTATTTTTTAAGGGATGCTAACCCCACGCTCGCATATCAGGTGGCAAAATAGCTTTACCAAGCCATACAATTGCATGAAAGTTTTAATTAGAAATGTTGTTTTGTTGTCCTACTGTTTTCCCCCCAAAACTTGTTGTATTGAAGTATTTCTCATGTTTACTGTAAAAGCTGGTCAAGGACCATAATCATTTTGAATCCGCAAAAAGTTAAATCATGTAAAGAATATTACCTTTTAAAATAATTTAGGGGTGAGTTTTTTATTCGCAGCCTTGAAACTGATGTAAATGAAAGGGTTAAACTGGAGTGTGGTTCATGACTCATTAAAAACTGCATTTCAAAAGAAAAGTTCAGATCCTTCCCTAACTTCAGATTTTTTTTGTCCCCTGTTGCATCTTATTATAGCTATTATAAACAAACACAACCACTAATGAAAGGCTTGAACACTTTACATGGGACTGAAATACATTTAAGACTCAGCAAGGAAACATGAGTTCGTTGGCTCAAAAGAACAGCGTGCCCATCCAAAATTGCTTGTGTAAATAAACACAGGACTTGAGCCAAGAGCATTAGCAGTTTGGTTGCTTCCCCTCACGTCTGTCTTCATCCTTTGGCATCAAACCCGGGTAGAAATGTTTGACAGACTTCCAGCATTTTCCAAACAACTCTGATCTGTGCCTCGCCGTCAATGGCACATGAAGTGACGCCAAAGGGAACATCGTTGCTGACATTTGCGTGTCCTATGCAGCAGCAGAACAGCCAATGCTAGTTATGGGTGTTCTGGGCAGCACAACAACCAATGCTAGATGTGGTGGCATTTCCAGCATCTTCCGAGCTACACCTTGATTCAACCTCCCTGGTTTCTTTTCTGGTTGGAAAATAGGTAGCCTCAGAAGGTGCAAACTTCATCATGGACTGGTGATTTGAATTTGCCAGTCATGTGTCAAAAGTCCCTTTGGAGCCGTGGTTTGTTCGAACCAGATTCCAATGGAGAAAAAAGAAAATTATAATTACGGACTCTGATACTGCTATTAAAGTGTGGCCTATGAAGAAAAGGAGACTCAGAAGGAGACAGCAGTCAAGGCGACACTTTGAAGTCATGTCCTCTTGTAATAATAACTTCCAGAAAAACAATGAGGTTGGTCCTTTGATGGAATCCAAGAATTAAAAGGTTCCCAGATTCTTCGGGATTGACATGAACTACCCTGTTTTTGTAAAAATCTCAAGCTTATTAATCATGTTCAGATCTAATCAAGCCCTAATGATAAAGTGAAAAATAGAAGGATAAGATTCAAATAGTACAGAAAGCTATGGTTCAAAAGAGAAGATGTCTCCTGCCACTGCATACCACTAATGGTAGAAAAGAAGAATATATCTCAACTTACTACTCAAAGGGTACTTATCAAGGAGTCATTAACAGTCTAAAGACCAATTAATTGTTCCATGATTTGGCTGAAACTAGAGGAAGAATAAATAAGGGAATCTTATTTAATTTCCCCATCTGGAACCAAATGATACAAGTTGTAATATTTTTATTTTATTTATTTTTATTTATTTGATTTGTCAACTGCTTACAAGATAATAGGTATAAATATAAACATGAGTAAGAATACAGGAAATCGGTACAAATAAATGGGGACAATAGGACAGGGATGGTAGTCACGATTGTGTATTATACACACCCCATACAGACGTCTTAGGAATGGGGTGAAGTCAATAGTGGATAGTTTAAAGTTAAAGGAGTGGGGGATTTCAGGATGTAACAACAGAGGCAGGTAGTGCATTCCAGGCATTGAGCATTCTGTTGCAGAAGTCGTACTTTCTACAATCAAGTTTGGAGTGGTTTATATTGAATTTGTGTCTGTTGTTTAGTATTGTTGCAGTTGAAGCTGAAGCTGAAGTAGTCATTGACTTGTAGCAGATAATTTTCTGTATTACACTTTAGTCCAACCATAGGCGGTATAGTTCTAGGTTGTCCAAACCCAAAATCTCAAGCCTGGTGGTGTAGGGTATTTTGTTGCAAGCAGAGGAGTGCAGTACTCTTCTCGTGAAATACTTCTGGACTCGCTCAATTGTATTAATGTCCTACATACAGTGCAAATTCCATATTTCAATATAACATTTCAATATTAATCATATTGTGAATAATGCAATGCAGTGATAATGAAGACTAGCCCAACAATTAATTGCAATCTTTTTGGTTGTCCAAGGTCCCACAAGCTGTGCATCATGAGTGGATTGATATGCCCCTTCCCCTTGCTATCCAAGGGTCCTGTTTAAAAGAACAGGCAGTAGTGACTTATCATAAATACTAAGAATCATAAATGGCCAGGAAATCTAAGCTCCTGATTGTTTCTTAACAAGTGGAAGGACAAGAAAGCTTTCATGCTTGGAGAGAATTTATGAGAACTGAGTTACCAGCTCAGGCAAAAGGCCAGCCAAGAACAACACTGGGGAATAAATCTCTTTTCTTGGATAGTGGTTGAACCTCCATACCTGCTTATCTCATTCGTGTGTAGCCTTAGAGGGGTGATTGATTGTAAGAGACTAAAGCTTTTTGTCAGATTTTGAAGGATCTTTGAATCTTCTTACCAATCTTCAAAGGAGTCCTTCCCCAAGTACCACCTGACATTGAGACAATCAAGAGGAAAGAATAATTGCCTTCCTGTAGTATGTGTGATCTTCTTAGATGATTCTTCATGGTCATTGTTGGATGTTGGATTAGATGATCAATTTTATTGAACTTAGATGGTTCATCGAGAACATCCTTAACTTTAACATCAGGCAGAGCTTTGATTGAGTATCATAACCAATATCATCTTGATATTATTATACATAATGATACATTATTATTTCCTCTTGTTAGACAGTTTGCACCTCAAGAAATTTTAATCTAGAACCCACCATTATTTGAGATATTGGAGGACAACGGCAGAGCTGTTAACCAATGGTGTTCTTCATATGAAACAGTCTTCCCGGGAAAATTAGATTTATCCAGCTTTTCTCCAGAATTCTGGAAGGAAGTTAAAGCAGGCATGTTGTGGAGAGCTTTTTCCTGGTTAGATAATGCCGTTGGGATCTCAATGTAATTATGCATTACTTTGTTTCTTGTTTACTTTTTGGTTGAGTTGTTTTTAATTCCCAACACATTTATTGTGGCCATTTGATCTATACAACACCAAGAGTTGCATGATTGAAGCAGTATGAAATGTAATCAAATGATCGATTGCAATTGCAATTTCATAATTACTCTGGCCCAGGAAAGGGAATGCTGGTCTAGTCTTCAAAGGAACAAACCAACAAAGTGTTTGTGAACTCATTTGAGGCCCTGAGATGACATGGAAGAAACTTATCCATGTAGGCACCATTCCTGGGCCAGAAAAACTTGGTTGTTTGAGTGAAATTCCTTTGTATAACTTATATTTCCGGGGCTTTGATCAACTCAGGCATACCTTAGAAGCAGCAAGGAAGAATGATTAACAAAGATTAGGAGCCTTTCCCCAAAGTTTTATGTCTTTGTTTTGTGGTCCCTTTTACATGGAAGGTATTGATCAAGGAGTCCTCACCTTCTGGGGTGACCCAGGAGGCAGGAAAAGCAACACCCTTGAAGTGTTTGTGTATTGTTCCCACCTATTCTCTTCCTCTGTCCTCCCTGCTTCCAATGAGTGATGTTCTGTGAGGTTGGGTGGACTTTTTCATCTGCTCTGTTGTACTGCCAGGATGCATGAGAAGGTTTCAAGTAATGACAGATCTGAAAACCTAGAAACCTGTGGACAGGTTCTGTGTGTGCATTGATGCCTCTGGCAACTGGTTCCAAGGCAGAGCTTATGTTGAGCGCCTGAGGTTTTAATAAGCCATGTCGATGTCTGAACAGCACATAAAGAGCATGAAAGATGACAGGCTGACCTAGCCATTTTCATTAATTGGAATCAAAGGGTTTTTTTCCTTTCCTTAAAAAAAATAATAAACCTATCTGGACAGGATGGTTCCAGGAAAGCTGTGGGGTTTATTTATCCACCTTTCTGGTGCAGTCGGGTTACGTAGATAAAAAATGCAATCTTCATCGATAGAGGTAGACCTTCGATTTACAATCATTCATTCAACAACTGTTTGAAATTACAATGGTGTTGGGGGAAAAAATGACATTTATGACCATGGTCATAACCCACAGGTCCTCACACTTATGACCCACAGTCATGTGATCAAGATTTAGAGGCTTGGCAATTTGCAGCAGGACATCCAGAGTTGTTTTTGTGAAATGGCCATGTTGAGAGCTTTTGCACAAGAGACAAATTCCTTGTGTGTGCCAAATCACACTTGGCCAAATAAAACGGTATGGGTTGGTTTAGTTTGGTTTGGTTATGATGGTTTCTCTCTCTCCTCTCGTCTCCTCTCGTCTCCTCCCCTCCCCTCCCCTGTTCTATTCTATTCTATTCTATTCTATTCTACTTTACCTGTGATCTGTAGTCCCTTTGGCTGGCCCTCTTCAATTCAATCCCAAGAGAAGACATGCAAAATTTCTTCCCATTGGTCTTTTTCAGTACAGATACCATTTTCACTGCTTAAGGAGATTCCTGATCCTACAAAATTCTTGGAACACCTCCTCTGATCTCTCAGAAATTTCAGAGAAATTTTAAAGAAGATTTCAAAAAGCCATTTGAACTTAGCTTGGTTTACAACCCATGGACAGGGACAAAAGAATATTTGGGAGATCAGACAGATGGACAGAATTTTCCTTTGGTCAATGACCCCTAAAAATACAATCCATAACATGAACCACACAAAACTGTCCCCTAATAACAAGACATGGGAGGGTCCTGGGGTCCCAAAGAAAGGAACTTCTGGATGGTTTGTCTGTCTACAAGCCTCATGAACAACGAAGTTCTTTTTGCATAAAATAACAACAGGTCAGGATCCAAGGAACTGGGCATTCGTTTTGTCTTCACGAGAGAAGGAAGAATTGGTTTTTGGACAACAATTTCCTAAATCAGAGAATGGACCATGAGGTAAACTCAAAAGGAGAGATTAGAAGAAGTATGCATTATGCAGATATGAAAATGTCTTGCTCAGAGACATAAATGAATATTTTAGTGGAAGTAGAAACAAGCTTAAAATTGTTCTTTAGATCCTGGCCCATTTCCCTGGGACTGCACATTAGGCACCATAGACTGAATTTAAAATATTGAATATTAATCTAGGAACTGACTCCACAATTTGTAGCTGGGGTAGAAAGAGGCACATGGGAAGAGGGGTGGGTTTGTTTGTTTTTTGCAAGCAACCTTTTGAAAGGTTCTTAGCCTCAGGTTCATATTACTCAGTGAGTGGCATTTTTTTTTATAGCTGATTGTCATATTTACACAACTAAAGTTGTTTCACAGTTTTAAGGTTGGTTGTAATAAGGGGGGGGGGGACTTCCAGCCTGAGGCAATTCCTTTGAATATCATGTATTCAAATGTCTGTACAGTTAAAGTAAAGATTATACTGTATTCAGCCAGGCAGGCAAGCAATTGAGGAAGAAAGCCAGAAATTTCTGTCCAGTTGTATTACATGATTTATGAATGAAATATGTTGAGAACCAATTTGGTGTTAGTGGTTCAGGCCTCAGGCTAGAAACTGGGAGACAGTGAGTTCTAGTTCTGCTTTAAGCATGAAAGCCATCTGGGTGACTTTGGGCCATCCCTAGGAGACTGTAAATTCTAGTCCTATCTTTGGCATGAAAGCCAACTAGGCGACTTTGGACCAATCACCAGAGATGGTGAGTTCTAGTCTTGCCTTAGGCAAGAAAGATGGCTGGGTGACCTTTGGCTAGTCTCTCTCAGCCCTAGGAAGGAAACAATGAGAAACCACAAAAATATGTCTTTCAAAATGTATTTTCTCTTTTTTTTTTCCACATAAGACTTCACAAAATGCACATTTTACAATGAAACCTGATTTAAGTGGGAAAGCTCTTGACTTGATACACGCACACACACAAAATACATACACACACCATATATTAATCTGGTACACATGAAGTCAGTTTACGCCTACATTCATGAATACTGAATTCCTCAAGCATCTCTGCAGGAACCTTTACGGCAATTAGGAACTCTCTGGCAAGAACCAAGCAGTTTCCCCCACAAGAAGCTGAGATGGAATTAATTCCCAGGAAATCCTACTTTTGACAAATCCCACGCAGGGGGTTGCCCAGAGTTCTGAAGGGACCGAATCCACGCAACGGACCAGATGAAGTGTCCCCACGAAGCTTTCTGAAAACCAAGTGGAACTCGCGACCTACTATGACTCCATCTTGTCTGTCTGTCACATGCCCATCTTCCTTGGCATGCCAAGGCTGACAACATGACAGTTGCAGCCTGTGTGAAGCTGAAATGCTTCATGTTGGGCACGATACCGACTTTGATGGCACGTTGCCCCAGGCATTTGTCATCCAACCTGCCGGGTTTGTAATCTGGAATGAAGTCTTTTCCGCAACCCTGTCCTCACTCCAGAACTTTATTCATGGGCTGATACTATTAAATTTTACAATCACCATTGGGAAATGAATCAAAGCTTCTAATAAACCAATGAACAGCCAGCCTTGTCAGCTTAATTCTTCTGGCTGTGTTTCCTTTATCACTTCATTGTTCCCCTCACCCCTTGTTGTTTCTACTAATTTGGCTCTGTCTCACTCAAAGATTAAAATGGGCTACTGCACAGCAGTTTTGTCTTTGTTCAGAAGAAAATAATGTAGGCAGGGAACAGCATTTCTCTTTTGCTCAGTTGTTATTTATTTATTTACCCATCCATTCATTTATTTTTACACTTCCTTCCTTTCCCGTCTCCCTCTGTTACTTCTTTCCTTCCTTCTTTCCTTCCTTCTTTCCTTCATTCCTCTCTCCCACTCTCCCTCCCTCCCTTCTTTCTTTCCATCCCTTAACCTATACAGTTGTCTTTGCATATATATTCATGAAGAATATTGCAAGCTTAAAATGGACAGATTTCACCATGTGTCTTCCAATTTAAGATATATGCCTGGAATAAATCCATGTAAACATTGGAAGCAAATAATTTTCTCTGCCATTCCTCAACATGTTAGAGTCTTTTCCAGATCAGACTTATTTTTTCAGCTGGCAAAATACATAAGTCAGAAAAACTACAGAATTGAATTAAATTATCACCAAGTTTGCAAGTCCGGTCATTACCATCCTTCAAATCACCTGTTAGTAGACAAGATCTGTGACCATCACATGCTACTCTAATATTCTTGTCCATTTGCTACAAAAATCACTTTAAAAAAGTCTTTGTAAGAGTATCTCTTCAGCTTTCAAAAGAAAGAAAACAAGAGATGACCATTAACTGGAGATCTTTGATGGAGATAGGAGGTTCAGAAACGTGAAACATTCATAAGCATAAAGAAATAAATGTAAAGTCAGGGCATTTTGTCCTCTTCTATCCAGACCCTTTGCTTCATTCAAGAACTAAAACATTCCAACATGAAAATAACCCTCAGATGAAATTTATTTGGATTTTTTTCCAACTTTATTTCTCTAGGAAAGAATATTAATCTCTTTCCCCTTTTTCCTTTCCATTGGGTCTCAGAAGTTACACTCTGCTTAATTTTGTGTAGAACTTTGAAAGCAAATTAAAGTGAGAAAATTGATTATAGACTTTATTTTAAGGGATTGATTTTGGTTTCTCTTTGTTCTCATATCAAAGATAAAAGCAGAAGCGATGGAATCATGTTCAGGTAATGAGATTTTATATGAAAAAGAATAAATTAAGGGTGGGAAGCCAGCAATGGCATGAATAGGAGGAGCCATTTCTGGCTTACTAAATTGGGAAACGCAAGGACCTCATAGATAAATCACTTAAAAAATGGGTCACATTAAATTTATGACACATTAAATCCAAAGCTTGGAGGAAGGACAAGGATCTCAGGACAGTTAGTTAACTTTCTGATTGCAGCCAGTTATCAAAACAGCACAATTTTAAGAGACATTGATTTAAAGAAGAAAAATAAAATGCAGCATTATAAAAGCAGAGTCTTAAAAAAAAACTAAACAATCCAAAATTCTCAGGATTAATTGACAACCTAAGACAATGAAACAAATTACCAATTACTAAAATAAATAAGAAAAGTCACATTCAGTGTTGCTTATTTTCTAAATAGCAAAGGCTTCCTCTTTGGAATATGTCACCCACAGTGCCAAATTATCAACAAACAACAACAACTCTTGTTCATAAAGCATGCTGAATTCTGTTACTCAATTAACCCAGTTTCTGGCTTCATAACAAGCAGCCAACTGTCTTTTTTTTTTTTTTTTTTTNNNTTTTTTTTTTTTTTTTTTTAGAAAAAAGGAAACTAAGCCAAACTGGCCTGGATTCATGCAAGCTGGGAATTCACCAGAAGAAAACCAAAGGTCAAAACAAGGCCAGAACAAGCAAGCATTTGGAGCTACCACAAATGCAAACTGTGGACCAGATAGACTCATCCTGTATGAACTCAACCAAAGTGTTATCAAAACAGACATACAGGGAGGGATACTGATGATGGCCCAAATAATATTTCTTTCGCATGAGCCGTGGTGGTGCAGTGGTTAGAGTGCAGTACTGTAGGCTACTTCTGCTGATTGCCAGCTGACTGCAATTTGGCAGTCTAAATCTCACCAGGCTCAAGGTTGACTCAGCCTTCCGACCTTCCGAGGTGGGTAAAATGAAGACCCAGATTGTTGGGAGCAAGAGGCTGACTCTGTAAATCACTTACAGTGCTGTAAAGCACTGTAAAGTGGTATATAAGTATAAGAGTTATTGCTATTTTTAGCCTGAAGTTAGGTCAAGGTTTCCAAACCTTGACAACTTCCTGATGTGTGGCCTTCCATCCCCAATATTCCCTAGCCTAGACATCATGGCATTACTTATAATTCTGGAATTTGAAGTTTCCGTATTTCTAAAACTTTGGGAAACACTGAGATGAGGGAGCCCTTTCAGCAACAGCACTTGATTACACTTGCAGCAACATGCACTAACGCATAAACATCTCCCCAGACACATGGGCAAATGTCTGTCTTTAGAAAACTCTTCTGGTTTGGCTTTTTGCTTTCTTACACTCTCTTTGGCTTGTCTTTAAAAATGGCAGAATCCACTTATTTAAAAGAAAAGGGAGGAGGGGTTGTTTTTTTAAAGGCATTTTTCTTTAATGAGTGATATGTTGTCATTTGATGGTGTGACATTTTTATTTAATGGCATCTCTCTCTCATCTATCTATCTATCTCTCATCTATCTATCTATCTATCTATCTATCTATCTATCTATCTATCTATCTATCTATCTATCTATCTATCTATCTATCTATCTATCTGATATGTGTGTTTGTGTATGCGCACATCAGCTATATTTCTGAAGCCCAGGCCCAGAGTTGTAAGTACCCTCAACACTACTATGTACATCAGCTGGCGTATTTGATCATTAATTTATCACAGTTCTAGCAGTTTGTTTGACAGGTGATCACACTTTCATCTAATGGCTATGCAGCAAGCGCATGAGATGCTAAGGTGGGGATGCCACAGCTTAGGTTTAGTATTCAGCCAACTACTGCCACTTTTGTGGGTCTCTATTAAATTCTTGAAATCACAGTAATGGTGGGGAACTTTTCCAAAAAGCAAGGGCCAATTTAGCTTGACTCCCTTCCTTCCTTCCTTCCTTCCTTCCTTCCTTCCTTCCTTCCTTCCTTCCTTCCTTCCTTCCTTCATCTTCCTCCCTTCTTCTTTCTTTCTTCCCTCCCCCCCTGCATTCTTGTCTTCCTTCCCTTCCTCCCTTATCTTCTTTCTTTCGTGCTTCCCTCCTTTCCTTACTCCCTCTTATCTTCCTTATCTTATCTTCTTATCTTATCCTGTTCTTCTTATCTTCTTATCTTATCCTGTTCTTAGCTTCCTTCCTTCCTTTCTTTCATCCTTCCCTCCTTTCTTTCCTCATCTTCTTTCTTTCCTTCTCTCCCTCTCTTCTTATCTTCCTTCCTTCCTTCTCTCCCTCCCTTATCTTCTTTCTTTCTGACACCTTCCTTCCTTCCTTTTATTTTCTTTTCATCTTCCTTTCTTTCTCCTTCCTCCCTCTCTCCCTTCTTTCCTTCTCTCTATGTTTCTTCTGTCTTCCCCCTTCCTTCTTTCCTTCCTTCCTTTTTCACTTTTTGATTGCCCAATTAAATAACTCAATCAATTAGAAAAAAGAAATTAACTATATCATCCTGATTCAGCATGCAGACATATTACAGGATTGAGGCAGTTTTTTTTTCTCCTTTCCCAAAGTTGTTTCACTAATGATAAGTAATCAGAATTTTCAAGATAGCTTCCATTCTCAGAGGCTTATGTCCTTCTAAGAAAAAGCAAAAATAATTAAGTAGTAATGATGGATTGTGACCTGGGCCCATTCAACTGCTACTCAGGGAGGAGGACGAGGAGGAGGAGGAGGAGGAGGAGGAGGAGGGGGGGAAGAGGAGTAGGAGGAGGAAGAGGAAGAGGAAGAGAAGAAGGAGGAGGAGGAGTCCAAACCACTGGTTCATGTTGCTCTCTGCCATCCTACAAGTCAATTCTTTACCAAGAAAGAGGCAATAGGGAGAAGATGATCTAATTTTCCTTGGAATGACAGCGAACAGAGCAACTCTTGGCATCAATGTTCAAAGATGTTCATCTAATACATTGCCAAAAAGCTCTTTTGCACACCAGGGAACTTCATGTTGCCACTAACCATCTGTCTGCCTGCATTTCTGAAGTAGTAACTAAATAGAGCCATACGTACTGATTGCAGTTATCCAAGGGAGCTTTGAAAATCTACTGTCAGTTAATCCTGGCAGAATCAGACTTGGCAGCCTTTCTGAGAAGTTAATTCTACCTGAAATTCTCAATATATTCTCAATCCAGACACCAATTCCTGGTGTTCCCATCTTCCACACTTAAGTCAGGTCCCAATCAATCAATCTTTATTATGGTCATGGATCTGCACTAGATCCAAATCAATATCAGGGTCTTCTCAGCCTTGCTTGCAAAATGCCCTTCCCAACAAGTTTTGCCAACCCTTGTTCCAATATTTGTATTAGACAGAGATTTTATGTAGGGCCCTGTATGTGGGTCTGTGTTTGTGACACTGTGGGCATGTGTTGATGTTCTTCTGGATTCTGCAGGCAAACCCTGCAAATCACATTGATGATGTGGTCAGGATAAGATGGGGGGTGGGGGTTAGAAAACCTATGATCCTCTAGATCAGGGGTCTCCGAACTTGGCAAATTTAAAATTTGTGGACTTCAATTTCCAGAATTCCCCAGCCAGCCATGGAATTTCGGGAATTGAGGTCCACGGTTCTTAAAGTTGCCAGGTTAGGAGATTCCTAATCTAATGGAGCATAGGTTTTCGAACACCGCTAATCTATATCCTGACCACATCATCAATGTGATTTGAAGGACAGCCTGCAGAACCCAGAAGACCATCAACACATATATACAGCATCATAAACATAGACACACACTGAATCCTAGGTAAAATCAAAAGTATTGTGGCACCAGAGCTAGAAAGCAGAAGGGAAATGATTGGGTTTATGAATATGTTTCAAAAAAAAAAATACCTGGCATTACAAACAGATTCTAGCCATCCAAAATGATCTCTGATCAAGGCTGAAATTGATATATATATAAATGTATTCCGCTCTAACTTGCCAGTTCAGCTATCATGCTGGTTCCCTGTTTCACTCTTTTGAAGTTCAGCCAGTTAGTTGCTGAATAGCTGATTATTACTCAGAAAAAGATCCTACAGGATCTAGATAAGAGAGAAAGAGTGAGTGTGTGTGTGTGTGTATGTCCCACCCACCANCCCACCCACCAAAAAAAAAAAAAAATCAAAAGAAAAGCACTTTTAAAAGATAGGACGAAAGAAAACAGGCGTCCTGGAAATAAAGAGAAGAAATAATAATTACATTATTATCAATGTTGCTCTTTATTAGTTCCCAGAAAATAAACGGCCTGCATGCCACACTGTTTATCAAAAGCATATAATGGAAATCCAGATGAATAGCTGAATGAACAAAACTTGGAGATGTAAAAGAGGCAAGGAAGAGCTCTGAAAAAGCAGCATACTAGATCACCTTTGCTAAATCAAGCAAGAGCAGTCATTTGTCTTCTAGGTGTTTCTGAACGCAATAGACTTGCAGGAGAAGCCATGATAGCACCCCATAAATCATAGCATTCTTGATGTAGTTTTCACAACGGGGTCATGATGTACCCTTGTCCCAAGGTAACTGAAGATAAAGAGGAGTCATAATCCTCCTCCTCCTCTCCACAAAGCCCATTCCCTTCTACGACTGATGATGTTAAGTAGTTGGGTCATGCAACATTTGCAACAAAACAACTAAGCTCATCAAAGACCCCACAGCTCAAGCCTGAGCTACAAATATTGACACCTTCTACTAAACCTGCTCACAAGTACATATACAACCCTCTGTTCATTAGGTCATTAGGCAAACCCAACTCTCTTCTAATATTGATGATATTACCTAGTTGGGTCATGAAACATCTGCAAGAAAACAACCAAGCATCAAGGACCCATAGCTGTTGTCCTCCTCCTCCCCTTCCTCCTCTTCCTCCTCCACCTCTTCTCTTCCAGTCCCCTCTCGCATTGATGATGTTCCCTAGTTGGGTCATGAAACATCTGCAAGAAAACAACCAAGCTCAGAGAGCCCAAAGTACCCCACAATTCAACCCTGAGCTGCAAATATCCTCTTATTTTGGTACTGATAACTTTGCTGAGAAGTTGGTTGCAGTTCTGCAAAGGATAACCTCTTTTATTGCTCGGTGTCTTGAGCTCTGCTTTAGGAATATGAGTCAAGGACACTCTGCCCTGTCCTACTTTCCATGACAGAAGCTTGTATCAAAACCAACGAGCTGTTTTTAACTTGTTTCATTGTCCCTGCTAGGGTATTTTGCTCTAATTTGGAGACTTACAGTCTCTTTCTCTCTCTGTAATGAGGAAGATCATTTCAGTAACCACCTCTGTTTACAACTAATTACAAGTTTTGAACTCTGAAAAGAAATCCTCCTTAGAATTGACGCTGTCCTCCATGAATAGACAACGTTGAAAAAGGAAGTCAGAAAATAAAGTTACATTTTAAAAAGAAAAAAAAAGTGCCCAAAGGAAATTTTGTGGCTGTTCTTTGCACAATGCATAAACAGCAAGCTTTTCCCATGTAATACACTATGAATACACTGTGCAAAACTCTAAAATAAACATGTCCTTAAAAACTTACACCAAGAAAACTGCAGCTACTTATGTCAACTTACTTTATTGCTAAAACTGTGGGACACATTGCTTTTTTAAAGTGTACTTATTTATTTTGGAGAGGTGCCTTTCAATTATATAGTTCCAAGTTAGCTGACCTCTTACCAGTTCCCATTCCACTAAGATTTATTTTTATATCAAGGGGGCTGCAATATTTCAGCCGTTATTCAGCTTCATGAAGTGGGATCTATGGCAAAACCCAAGGGGTCCTGAGTGTTTTAATAAACACCATGATATATAATAAACAGTAAACTCTGTTTATGGCTTTTATCTGTTCACAAAGAGCAGCGTAGTGGCCTAGTCTAGTGGTGAAGACTGGATGAGAGTTCAATCGTAAGTAGTGGCAGATATTTCTTTCCTAGGGAAAAAAATATCTGCTGTGAACTTTGCTTAGACATTAGGAAGGCCACTTGGCCAGTAAACACTCAACTCCATCCAGTCACCCCAACTCTATCCCAAATTAAGAGATTACAGGGTTGTAAAAGGGAATTTTTGAGCAGTGCAGTAGCAGCTCTGGAGGCTATGAGTTTGATCCTAGGCAGCGACAGATGTTTCTCTCTCTGGACACAATGAGTAGTTGTCTGCTGCAAACTCTGTGTAGACAACAGGAAGGGTATCTGGCCAGTAAATGCTCAAGTTCGGTTCACTCTACCCTGATGCAAGGCATTACAGGGTCATTAAAAGAAAAAAAAATTCTTATCTGTTCACAACAATGTGAAGTCACAGCTGCCAGNAAAAAAATTCTTATCTGTTCACAACAATGTGAAGTCACAGCTGCCAGTTCTTTAGTTAGTGTTGGCCACCTACCCATGCAGTTTTTCCCAAGAACCTGGGATGTTGTAATGTATCGACATAGTATATGTGTGGATCCAAACCAGTGTGGCCTTTTATAATTGACTGGAAGCAATTTTGTCAATACGTAAATTCTCTAAGCATCTTCCAAGCTTTTGGGATATGGCATTCAGTGTGTCAATAACCACTGGGACCATCGCAGTTGGTTTTTGCACTAATCTTTCAATTTTCAGATCTTGATGCTTCATGATCTTCTCCAATCCTTTGCCTTCTGTTCTACTAATATTATTATTATGCTTTGTTGCACAGTCAACCAGATATTACAACTGGATCTGGCATTTCTGTCCGCCTATCAAGTCTTTCATGAGTAACTGGGATAGACAGATGTTGTTTAATGGTGTTAAAGGCTTTGTTGCAACATGTAAGCTGTCCCAAGCCAAGCTGCCTTTTGCAATTGACTGATAATTATTTTGTCAATGTCAATGATGTTCAAGTGGTCCTCCAAATTGTTTATATTTAAAAATACAGAACAACAGAGTTCGCAGGGACTTTGGAGATCTCTTAGTCCAACTCCCTGCTCAAGCAGGAGACCCAATACCATTTGTCTGAAAGATTGTAGGGTTTCCTGCTTGAGCAAGGGGTTGTACTAGGAGACCTCCAAGGTCCCTTCCAACTCTGTTGTTCTATTATTCATTCTGGACAAATGGTTATCCAGTTATCAGCTCTGGAAGCCATATTGAGACCAGATGCTCCCATGCTGCCACATTTTGAGCCAGGGAAAGTGGGAGGGGGGAATTTCTTGGAGTATATGCAGTTAGACATAATAACATTCTTTTTTCTAATTCAAGGTCATGTTATTTTGCACATAAGTGAGGGGAAGTCCCAAGTTGGGACAGTTGGTGATTGGGGCATGTGATGCAATGATGGGTGCAGTGGATGGATTTTGTAGTGTTTACTTATTGCATGGAAGCCTGGAACTTTCAGATTTGGGATTCCCCAGTTGTGCCAGTTACTATCCAAAATAAAAGGAACTTTTGAGAAGATGTCTGTCTCAGAGTTATTGGGTGGAATGGAGGTTTTCTGGAATGCTGACATCAGTCTTGAAAACCTCCAGGAGGGATGGAGCAGCCTCCAACTCCTATTCCATTGATTCAGGGCTCTCATTGTCAGAAAATGCCTCGGTTTCTCCTTAGCAAAAAAAAAAATTTTGCAAGGGAAAGATGCCTCCCGATAATTGACACAGAACAATGTTTCAAATATTCACTGCTGGGGCAGGTAAAGAAAAGTTTGGTTTTCTGTGCATTGATAATTACGGTCTCAGCAGGTGCCAAGAAGCAGCTGGATCACGTTCCAATTCTACATCACAAAGTTGTGTGAAACAAAACAAACATCCTTCGAATGGATAACTTCATCTCCGTGTGTCAGACCTGCCTCCACCCAGCACTTAGCCTGCCGACAAATGAATGTTTTCTGCTTTCTCGAGTTTACATAAATAGCTGCAAATTCCTATAATTAACTAGGGAGAAAGGGGGAAAAAACTCCTTCCCTGGGATTCAAACAAAGACATTGTTTGTTTATCGTGCACATTGGCTTCCCTGCCTGGAACATTGGTGTCAACTGATGTTTTCTCTTCTAGGTTAAGCAAAGCAGAAATATCCCAGAGTGCATTGCTGTCAGAGACCTAACAGGCAGACGCCACAGAAAGGCGGGCAACCTATCATGATATTCTGCATTGCAAATGCTTGTTTCTCTCTCTCTTTTCCTCTCTCCTTTTCACTGAGAGACGATTGACTCCTCCAACCCACAGAAGTAGGGAATCATGCAGGCTGACACCAAAGTTAACGTCTGGCAGGTAAAAAGGCTGAGGAGATAACAAAACAGTCATACCTCAACACATTTTATGTGCTGTGGCAGGTGGCAAATGCTGATTAATAAAAGCTCAATGTGAAAGAGCTTGGCTCTGCCACAATGAGGCACTGAGATGTGCCAGAGAAAGAGAGAGAGAGAGAGAGTACAGTTCCAAGGAAGGGATAGAGCAATTTTCCTAGACAAGGCCCTTCCTGTGGCCTCGAAGACTTCAATCAGCAGTTTTGAAAAGGTTTCAGCAGGTACAGGTAGTTGTAATAAACTAAAAATCATTGACAAACAGATATTGTGGGACATTGGCTTAAAGAAGCTTATTGTTAAATAAAGACACAGGACCCACCTGTTAAGGAATTACACCTGATGGGACCCAGAAGAAGGGCCTTCTTTGCAGTTCCCCATAGAACATCATCAACCCTCCAGAAAATAACTTTGACCCCCTTCTTCCTACTTTTCTAAAATTGTCAACCCTGTGAAACAATGAAGCTACGGCGGTGGTTCTCAAACTTTTCTTCACCAACCCTTTAAATGCCTTTTGTGGCCATGGACCCCCCAAGACTTAACGCAAGATTTAAATCTTCAAGCTGTCTATCAGAGTGTCTGCAGCATGACTACTATTGTGAGACAACCCAGGAGCATAACACAGCACACAGAGGCTTTGTCTTTTACAGTGGTTTATATACAAGACATATATGTGGTGGGCAAATACCTGGCAAGCAATTAATCTCCATTACTCTGCACAGAGAACTACAATGGAGATAGAACACAAGGAGAGAGAGATACTCTCTCTCATGGCCTCACTTATACAGACAGCTTCTTAAAGTGGCAATAACCCTGCTGATCCAACCTCAGTCTTAAACCGGAAATACCCTACTGACTCATTCTCATTGCATAAGCATTTATGACAGCCTTACAATATCTGATCAGCTATTAAATCTCCAATACCTTTACACCTTCACAGACCTCCTGGGATTATATTGTGCCCCCCCCAACAGCCCATGACCCACAGGTTGAGAACCACTGAGCTCTGGGACATCCAGAATTTTGATGAGATGCTTCTCCTTTTAATAGGAGAGTTGATAGACATGATTCTTTCAAATCATACTGTCCAAGCAGACTTTGCGAGCATGAAAAGTTGGGCCCACACTGCCCATTTTCCCTTAAGAGAAGGAGACTGGCTACACAGGGGGTTTAAAACTTACAAAACACTAAAACAAAACCCCACTTCTCCCAGTCATCCAAAGCTTACTGCTGCTTTACATTTGTCAACGTTGGCCTTAGGCCCAAAGCTTTGATGTCTTTTTCTGCAATCCGTTCACCAAAAAAAGAACACGGATTAATTCACAAAGTTATTTGGAGAGCAAACTTTGTACTTTCTTACCCCTATGTCTCTTCCATAATATTTTGGAATATTTTGGGCTGTGATATTTTTAATCTGACTTCCTCCTTGCTCTATATTCTGCTACTCATCGGTACCTAAATAAACAAAACAACAACAAAAAAAGGCTAGGTGATCTGTACTTAAATTTAAAGGGGGATGAAATTAGAAACAGCCACTTAAGCAAAGTAGTACCATTAACAAAAGGGCCACTATTTATATCCAAAGCATATATGCTTTACGCAAAAGTGGTTCTGCAATTATTATTCTGTTTTCAACTGTATAGTCAGCAAATCCAACAGTCAATAAAATTAAGGCACCAGAAAATCTTCAAGCAGTTCTCCGTGGTCTGCTATCCTTTCTTTCTTTTTCTCTCTTTCTTTCTTTCTTTTTGTTCATTCTTCTTTCTCTTTTCTTTCTTGTCTTCCTTTCTTCCCTTCCTCCTTCCTTCTTTGTTTCCTTCCTTCTTTCCTTTCTTTCTTCCCTCCTTCCCTCCCTCCTTCCTTCCTTCCTTTCTTTCTTTTTCCTTCCTTCCATCCATCCAACATTTCCTAACCCACCCTCTGAGGTCAAGACCAAATAACCAATAAAATAAAGCTTTGCTTATTCTCAAAAAGCATCATGTAGCTGAAAGCTGATATCCTTGATTCCAGCAAAGTTTTAAAACTGGAATGAGTCTTGCACTCTGTGTGTTAGTCCTTAGGAGCCCTCACAATCCAACTACCTTGGATTGATCACAAAAGTGGGTAATAATGTTACCAGAGCCATGATGGTGGAGTAGTTAGAATGAAGTATTAGATTAACAGGGACCTTGTAGGTCATCTAGTCTAACTCCCCACCGACATCATTTCTGAAAAATGGCAGTTCAATCTCTTCTTGAAAGTCTCCAGTGATGAAGGCAACTTTGGAAGGCAACTTTTGTTCCATTGGTTGATTGTTCTGTCAGAAAAAAAATTCTCCTTATTTCTCGGTTGAATCTCTCCTTGATCAGTTATCCAATATTCCTTGTCTGGCCTTCAGGTGCCTTGGAAAATAGCTTGACCCTTTCTTCTCTGTGTCAGCCTCTCAAATATTGACACACTGCTATCCTGTCTCACCTGGTCCTTCTCTATTCTAAGTATTGCAGGCTAACTCTGCTGACAGCCAGCAGTTTGGTCCTGACTGGCTCAAGGTTGACTCAGCCTTCTGTCCTTCCAAGGTCGGTAAAACGAGGACCCAGATTGTTGGGGGCAAAAAGCTGACTTTGTAAACCGCTGAGAGAGGGCTGTAAAGCCCTGTAAAGTGGTATATAAGTCTAAGTGAATAGAATAGAGTAGAGTAGAGTAGAGTAGAATAGAATAGAATAGAATAGAATGGAATGGAATGGAATAGAACAGAATAGAATAGAATAGAATAGAATACTTTATTGGCCAAGTGTGATTGGACACATAAGGAATTTGTCTTGGTGTAAATACTCTCAGTATCCATAAAGAAAAGGTACATTCGTAAGAAATCAAGAATCATAAGGTACAACATTTAATGATCGTCACAGGGTACAATCAACAATCAAATCATATGAGGAAACAGTCAATATAAATTGTGAGGATACAGCAACAAAGTTACAGTCCTACAGTCACAAGTGGGAGGGGATGGGTGATAAGTAGTGGGTCTAAGTGCTATTGCTATTGCTATTTGTGCATGTCAGCTGCTCCTTTGTGAAACTATTCCCAGCTGTTTCTACATGTGTACATTTGCATGCATGTGTGCATGTGAACCAGAATGTATGGCTGGTTTGAGTGGGTGGGTTTCTTTGCAATCCTTTGACTTCAACGAGGATAGAAATGGTGGCTCTAAAAGCCTGTGCCAAGCCCGTGCTGATATTCTTTTTTGTTACCTCCCTCTTTTCAGTTGCCAAACTTCTGGAGCAAGCAACCATTTTCAGTGGTGAGAAACCTCTCCAACAAGCCATTAAAGCTAGAGAGAAATGGGAATAAAATTTGGATAATTGGCTATAAATATACTTCCCTTGTTTTCACCCCAAAGTTGTGGCAACATTACAAGCCATGAAGGAATCATGTTTCAACTGCTTGGTTCTATCATAGAGTAAGATTTCAGCTGTTGTTTTTCCTGGTTGGCTGTGCCCTTCAAAATTTCTAATTTAATTTCCAGTTATTTGCATCTGAGTAACCGATCTGTTTCATTTGGCACTATCTCTTCCCAAACCCATTCCATTAAACTGAAAATGCCCCCACTGTGTCATAACCATTTCATTATCCCTGTGAAACAAAAGCTGTTGCCAGTGATGCCAGAAAATACACAGAGGTATTCATTATGGCGTTGTCTTCTCTCCTAGCATCACGCAAAACAAAACCCAGAGATACCTAGACACAAATCAAGGACCTACAATTAAAATGATAGTAGGTGTGTACAGTTGCAGTTGCCTCTCAGCAAGAATTTTAATAACAAATGAAAAAACAACAACAACAAATCCTTATTTTGGAACCTTGCAAAATATAGCATGGGAGGTATACAAGAGTCCCGCTGTATGCCTCTGAGACAGGGGAGGAGATGGAGTCTGGCAGCAAACACCAGTGTGAATCAGGGCGTCTCTCAAGTAGTTTGCAATGTTGCTTTTCTGAGCTCTTTAATCTCCATAGAAAGGAGCAAAAAATAGAACTGGAAAAATGACGTCTTAACAAGCAGATATTTGTTATTGATTTTTATCAGGCTCCAAAGACTTCTATTTAATGTGATGAACAGCCATTGCTGGTTTGTTTCTTTCTAAAGGGACCGTTTGGTTTCATGTTGGGGGTGGGTGTATGCCTTGCTCTGTGTATATACACATACTCACAGTGGTGGGATTCAATTTTTTTGCTACCATTAGACTTATATACTACTTCCCAGTGCTTTACAACCCTCTCTAAGCAGTTTACAGAGTCAGCCTTTTGCCCCCAACAATCTGGGTCATCATTTTACTCAGCTCGGAAGGATGAAGGCTGAGTCAACCTTGAGCCGATCAGGATCAAACTCCTCACAGTGGGCAGAGTTCAGCTGTCATACTAACCACTGTGCCACCATGGCTCTTATCACCAGCTTTGTCCTGTGCAAATGATTAAATACTCATGAGTTCAGTATGCATTTGTTGTTGTTTTAACTAGCTGTGCCCAATCATTTCTTAGTGAAATGTGCTCTCCATGCTATCCTGTCAATCATAGCTTCTTTCAGTTGTTGGATGTTCACCTTTGCATCAGATTTGATGTTATCAAACCAGGGTGTTCTTTACTTGCCTCTTCTTCTTCTTCCACCAACCATTTGTAGCATCATTGACATCTCCAATGAAGTTACACGCATGACATGGCCAAAGTAAATCAGACATAGTCTTGTGATTTTTTTCAGTTTGGTTTTAGTCTTCTCTAAAACATTGAATGTGAATTCCCCCAAATCCTGACTATCACCAAAAAAAAAAAAAAAANGAATTCCCCCAAATCCTGACTATCACCAAAAAAAAAAAAAGTGTGTGTGTGTGTGTGTTTTTAAGGACAGATTGAAATAGATTCTGCCCCAGAAATTGTACCTGGGCTTTAACCCGGAGGGATTAAAAACCAAAATGAGTGAAAATGCCATTGACCCAAAGAGCTCATGTTGTTTCTCTTTTCTACTTTTTGAAGGAGAAGAGCCTGCACTTAAAATCTCCAGAAAATGCTGGAATTGCTCCCAGTGGCATCAACTTAAATGAAATGGTGAGTGAGCTTGGCAATTGCGAAAATATTGAATAAATGTGTTTTCTAGCACGGATTATGTCATGTGTTTGGGGACTCTTTAAACTAAGCAGTATCGACAGTCCTTCCCTCCACTGTTCTTATAAATAAGTATTTAGGGAATCCTTGAGAAGATGAATGTTTGACAGAAGACGCTTGCCGCAGCCTCCTCCTTGCCATCTTGCAAATTATCCTTTTAAGCCAGAGTTGGCGTACATCAATTGCTAGCACGTTTGACCCCTTCCTTTTCTTAAAAAGCTCACCATTAAGATTGGGAACAAGCAGCCAACATCCATAATGGTGGTGGATAACTAATTGCTCCCTTGAAAAATATGTTCTCCTTGAGGGACTGAGGTTCCAACACAGGTCAGAAGTCATAGAGAAGCTCCCATCATTGAGAAGAAAATTTATCGAACCTAGAATGACCATTTCTAGGAAATATGACAGGTACCAGAGGGAAAAATAAGAGCTTGGCTTTAAGGTTTGTTGCAGAAAATTGTGTAGGTATTAAGATTGTGCCTTGTAGCTCGAAGATGAACCTTTAGGAGAACTATTAAGGGCCAAGAGGAAAGGTAATACACAATCCAGAGGTGCTTTCCAAAAGGCAACTAGACTTTCTTGGGTTTTTTTTTCCTTGAAAAAGTTTCACATCACATCCAAGAAGCTTCTCCAGTTCTGAAGAAGAAGCTTCTTGGATAAAAAGTGAAATGTTTTCAAGGAAAAAAACCCAAGAAAACCTTATTGGTTTTTGGAAAAGCACCTTTTGGGACAACCACAATCTGGATGATTGAGAATCTCCATTGGCATTATACACCACCATATTACAGAATTGGGAAGTAAGACAGGATTCCCTTGGATGAACAACTGAAGAGAAACCAGGAAGTTGAATCCAAGCCAAAATTGGGAATATTAGTGATTAATACTTAAAGGTCGCTGCTTAGCTTGCAATTCTTCTTATTCAGAGATTTGAGTGGGTCAGTCAAGGTCAAATTTTCTTAAATTGTGAGCCCAGGGCAGAGACAAAGAACGTTTGCTTTTTTTTTTTATTTGCTGTGTCTTTATTTAAAAAATAAAGTTTCATTGTATTGTTTTCATTGTTTGTTTGTGCTTACTGCAGAATTGTGACTTTTAGGGAAGGAAATTAAGATTGCACTAAAGGGAAGTGTGATGGCAAAAAGATTAGGAACCCTTGGTCTATAAGGACAATGCAAGTTCAGTACTTAAAGACCCAAAGCTCAGATTCATATAGTGGTACCTTGGTACTCATCCTTAATTGGTTCTAAAAGCGCAATGAGTACCAAAAACACATTTTTCTCATAAGGAATAATGTAGTAAATGACAAGACAGCCGACACTGATAGGTTTTAGCTTGTGCATTGAGGACCAAACAAACAATGAGTATCGGGACAAATTTTTTACATCAAATGTGTTGAGTACCAAATTTGATGAGTTTCAAAACAGGTGAGTATCAAGATACCTCTGTAGTTTATTATTTTGCCACATGGGGAATCCGTGCATGGATCGAAGTGTGCTATTCATTGGTCTAAGGCTTCATTTAGCCACATCTGTTGTTTTTTTTTTTTAAATGGAGCCTTGTGAAATATTGCCCATCCTGGCATCATATTACAGTGGCTCCAGGTTGTAAAATATCAATTTTGTCTCTATGTTTGGGTATGACTACATGCTTTTTAATAGGCATGTTTTAAAAGACAGCTTGGAGAGAAAAGGGGGAGGGAGAATCTGGCCCAACGCTTAGCTCTAAACTTGAGTTTTCTGAAGCTATCAATCTGTCTCTACTTCTTAATATAAAATCCCAAGCTATAAAAGGAAACATTAAAGCATACATATTTATACTGGCTGGCTGTGTTTCTAAATAAATAAACCAAAAACAATGTTGAGAATTTTCAGTGTTCCATCAGCTCAGTAATTTGTATGTTGTAAGTTTTAGGGCAGTTTTCCTTTCTCTTCCCTTCTCTTCCCTTCCCTTTCCTTCTTTCCTTTCCCTTCCCTTCCCTTCCTATTATTTTCACTCTGGATGGTTGTCTTTAAAAACTATGGGGACTGAGTCCACCTCTCTACTTTTATGCTCCCTATTCCTTTTTCCTTTTATGCTGTGTCATGAGACTCAGTCTTGAGAGCAAATGATTCTACAAGGAGATCCAAGAGAAAGATCTGAGCATCATGCGTTAATGTGCCGCTGTAGACATCTTTTGCTGTTTACTTTCCAGTTCAGTCAAAGTCAGCACCCTTGGAGCTCAGTCTCAGACGATGTAAGAAAAGAAGATTTGATGTTCTCTGCAAATCTATTTTCTTTTCTTTTTTCCTTATTTGGCCTGCTGGGATTGACTTTTTCCACTTTTATCCTTGCAGACTCTGGAACGGCCTTGAAATTTCTCAGTCTCATTGACTTAGACATCTTACGTCTGACTGAATTACGCTCTTTATACCACTGAATTTGAACCTTGATTGGATTTCTTCAGCTTCGCTCAGAAAATTCCAGTGGCTTTCAGGAATTTAGGCATGGTAAAGCTGTCCTTGAGGATTCATTGATTCGCTGAAGTCTGACTAATAACGTTTACCCCCTCCTCCCCTCAACTACTGTACAGATGGGGTATTAAATATTGCAACTTTTGTTGAGCATTAAGCAGACAGAGAGGGGTTTTTTTAGATGTATTATGACAGTTCAGAGACAAAGAAACTGGCTGAAGCACATCAGCCTTTCTAATTCAGTCTTGTTTATGTAAACATTTTGAAAATGCTGGTGATTAAAGTTGGAGAATATTGAATAATACACTTTTTATTCATTATCTGTTAAAAATCACTTGATATTTTCCAAAGGAAGCTTCCATTTTTATTCCAAGTAGCTTGAACATTTCTTTTACATTTCTCTCCATGTTTTTTTTAAACTTACCTGATTGTTAAATATGTTGGAAGGGGCTACTGCTGGTACTGTGTCTTATTTTGGAGAATAAATTAGAATTTTGGGGAGTTTGGGGGAATTACAAATATAAAGGAAGTTATAAATAGATGAAGAATCCAGGTGGACTTGAAATAGATTTTGAAATTAATTAAAAGAGTCCTTCCCATGTGGAATAGATGATGGTTTGATTAGATAGATAGATAGATAGATAGATAGATAGATAGATAGATAGATAGATAGATAGATAGATAGTAGACAGACAGACTGACTGACTGACTTATAAAGTTAGACAGTAGAGGGAGCAAGAAGGATATAAAGATTACAATTAAAGGAGAAGAACACCTATTTGACTTGTTAATACAGAATACTTACAGCAAAATAATAAATATACTGAAGGATATTTGTGAACAATGGACTCAGAAGTTAATTTTAAACATGTCTCCCAACTATGTATGTGGATGATGTTATGGAACAAGTTGTAAGGGATAGGATGGCCACAGGTTTGAATATGGATTTTAAAATGGCATGCTGCAAGAATGGTCTGGGGAAAAAGAATGAAATGATGAATGAGCCCAGCTGGCATCTTAATAATTAAAAGGAACACACCAGTCACAAATGAAAAGAGTGACTTGGTTATTTTTGAAAGTGTTGGTATGAATGGACAAGGGGGAAAAATTCTAGGACATTTTAGAAGGGATTAAAGTTCAAGATTGTTAAAAGAAAAGGGAAGGAATATAAAGTTGTCGTATTTGATCCAGGTTAAAATAGATGTTGCTATTTCTGTTAACCCTTGATGGACTCTTGCAAACCAAGATGACAAGGTTTTAAAGATGGGTTTTTATAAAGCAAATATCAGTCATTTTTCTGCATTTGAGCAATGCCAGGTTGTGAGTTTATTTATTCTTATATGATTTTTCTGCCCAAGAAAATCAATATCTGGGCAAAAACATTTACCAGTATAGGGAGAAAACTAAAATTCTCAGCTTTGTACTTGCTAAGTAGAGCATGGAGGTTCTGAACTGACCCGCTTCCCACCTCCAAGAAAACCCACTTAAAAGCAATCCCAATTTAGTGCCAGGGGATAACTGCCTTGTAAAAATTGTGTGTCTTCTGGGACCTGGCACAAATCAATGCTGATGTAACCATGTTAGAAACTCAGCCAGATGGGAGCAAGTGTGATTTATCACATGAGTGGAGAAAAAAATATTGGAAAAATTGAGTGGCCAGGTACCATGTGGCTGAAGAGTCCTAGAAAGAGTGCTGGCAATTCACCAGGGTTTTGAATGCTTATTTGCAGTTCTCATTAATCTGCTCAATTACCCCACTCAAATTGCTTGATGTGTGACTGTTGCTTCCAAGCACACACAGCCACAAAGGTGAAAAAAAATGTGTGCAATGAGCAAAAACTTATTGGCTACCAAAGAACTTCTAATACTTTTCCACGCTCAGCCCTTTTGTAGTAGAATACAGTAATCTTTACTTTCCCTTTGTCTTCACATTATTTCAGCATCAGTCACATTAGGGGAGAAGGGATGCAGCTATGTCATCCACACAAGCTCAGAGAGACCTGATTTTCTATCTGGAGTCCAATTTAGCCTGTGATACATTGATTAAGAGTGGGAATTGAGAGAAAATGGAGGGAACATTTGTGAAATGGAATAGAATGGAATGGAATGAAATGGAGCTGAGCGGAGTGGAAGAATATAATAAAATGGAACGGAATAGAACAGAATAGAGTAAAGTAGAGGAGAGGAGAATAGAGGAGAGGAGAGGAAAGTAGAATAGAATAGAATAGAATAGAATAGAATAGAATAGAATAGAATAGAATAGAATATGGAGTGGAGTGGAGTGGAATGGAATGGAATAGAATAGAATAGAATAGAATAGAATAGAATAGAATAGAATAGAATAGAATAAAGTATGGAATGGAGGAGAGTAGAGTAGAGTACAGAATAGAATGGAATGGAACGGAGCAGAGTGGAAGAATAGAATAAAATGGGATGGGATGTGGAATATGAAATGGAATGGAACGGAGCAGAACAGAATAGAATAGAAAAACTCTAATCAAGTGTGATTAGACACACAGGGAACTGTCTTCAGTGCAAAAGCTCTCAGTGTACATGCAAAGCAACAGCAACAAGAAGGGAGGGAGGGAGGGAGGAGGGAGAAAGGGAAGGAGAGATAGATGGAAGAGAGAGAAGGGGCAGTGAAAGTGGAAATGGGAAAGGGTTTTTTCAGATGCTACTTTAATTCCTCACTTCAATGGGACTAGGTGGCTCCCCTCTGTGTATAATTATTTGTTTTGGTTTTCAGTTGATTTCCTTAGCCATCCATCTCTAATAAACCTTCCCTAAATTGATTAGGTGATGCACCTTTCCTGCCCAGTTCACAGATTATTTCTAAGAGCTGCCAACATTGTGGTGACTTTCATTTCATTGGATTTAACGATTGCTGGGAAGCAGGGTGGGAGAGAAGGGAGTAGGGAGAGGGAAGGGAAGGTGTGCATTAAGAGCAAGATACAATTGTTTTTGTCAGCCTGATCCTTTTAACTTCAGATCAATTAGGCTTTATTCCCTAATTTCATTATTCTAGCCCATGGAGCGCTAATGCTAGCCACCAAGAACGCCACAGGTAAATAATGCTATCCAATTTAATTTAACTAATTGGAGTCTAGTGATCTAACATGCTTTATATCTAGGATATCTAACATATCCTAATTCTTTGGGTAATCTTTGATATTTTTCATCTCACACCATTCTTGCAGTGGAAAAGGGCAGGTGAAAACATCCATTATATTTCACATTCAATTATCAGCCAACATCTGCCTTTAACGGCATGATTAGTATGCACAGGAATTGCCTTCACATCTTCCGCCATGTTTGACCTTGAGATTAATGCATCTGACTCTCCCCTATGTTCCTTATTATGCTGGGTGCAGCCCTGACCAGCCAGAAACATTTTCACCTATTCAAGATTTCAACCAAAGGTGTTTTTTTTTTCAAAAGGAGACTGGACTTTCTTTGTTTTTCCTTGAAGAGGCTTCACTTCTCATCCAAGGAGCTTCTTCAGTTCTGACTGAATAGTGGAGAACAGAAGGGTTTATATTCCTTGAAGTCATCTGGTTGTTAGGTCTCTGAGAGTCCTTATCTGTGCCCTGAATCAGAGTGTAAATGAGTGCAGAACTTTCTTAGAACTGCTAAAAGGACTGGAGAATATAAAGGAATATAAATCCTTCCGTCCTCCATCATTCAGGTCATAACTGAAGAAGCTGCTTGGATGAGAAGAGAAAAGAAAGTCCAGTTGCCTTTTGGAAAAAAAGCATCCTTGGAGCAACCATGACCTGGAGGACTGAGAATCTCCACAGACATGTAGCTACCCAAAAGAAGGTGACTCATCACATCACTAATGGAATCATAGATGGAATCTGGGTGTAAAACCAAGATTGGCGAGACTGTAAATTGACTGTAAATATATATATGCTTTGGGATTCCAAATGGATGCATAGTGGATTGGATTTCCTTGTTCCGAGAGTTGGTCTCATAAGTCACCCACAGCCATTAAAGATCAGGCAGCCTACACTGTATATTTGCTAAATAATAGCAAACTAATAATAAACATCTGCTGGAGTTTCAAAATGTGGTGTTAGACATACCTCTTGGGAGTGAAGAATTTGATCGTTCCAAATAGTTGGTGGTTACCATTGAGGCTCTTACTCATTATGCCAAGAAGAGAACTTTGACACACACACACACAGAGAGAGAGAGAGGGAGAGAGAGAATGCAGTAGGCTCACTTAGCAACATTTAATAGATCTTTGGTTCTCAAATGCTTGAACTATCACCCAAATGAAATGTTCCACCCCTTTCTGTGCTTCCCTTTGAAGCAGTAACCAAAAAACTCACCCAAACTCAGCTTTTACTTAAAAAAGAACTATTTATTTATTCACACATTTGACCTTGGTTTTTTTATCTGAACCTACAGTCCCAAAGATACTTTTTCCTAAAAGGCAAATGGATTTACTTGTTGTTTTTTCTTTGAAAACATTTCACTTCTCATCCAAGAAGCTACTGAAGAAGCTTCCTGAATGAGAGAAGCAAATGGATCTTCCTGGATTTTTATTCTTTGAAAACATTTTTCTTCTTACCCAAGAAGCTACTGAAGAAGCTTCCTGGATGAGAAGTAATTGGACTTTTGGGTTTTTTTCCTTGAAATTATTTTGCATCTCATCCAAGAAGCTATTGAAGAAGTGAAGAAGCTTCCTGGATGAGAAATGAAATGATTTAAAAAAAAACAAAAAACGAGAAAGTCCAGTTGCCTTTTGGAGAAAGCACCTTTAGGACAATCATGACCTGGAGGATTGACAAGCTAATAGACATCTCTTCTGATATGGCTCCATTTTAGTGTTGATGTGACCACATTGATTTTAATCTCTTAGTCACCTGACCCATTCCTTTAGTGCCAAGGGGACAATTATTAGTTGGGGATTTACTCAATGCCCCATTCTCCTAGGTTGCTTTTTGTAGGGTTCCTGTAACATTTTTCATTCCACTAAGGTAGCTGAAGGTTGCCATGATTTTGCCACAGAGGAATCAACATTCAGAGGACTAGTTTTACTTTTAGCAGAAATGTTTCTCATTCTTCATTTCTTAATTCTTTCTTAAGCAATCTCCAAGGCTGATCTGATCTGTTTTTGGCTTTTTTTTTCATCATCCAGTCTCAGTTTCCTTCTCTTCAAAAACAGAAGAATATTGTATCTGTCTCCCTGGGACATTAGGAGTTTAAGTAATGTAATTAGTTTAAGTGCTCTGGGAATGAAGCACAATTTTAAACACAATGTATTATTACTGAAATGAGTGTATGACAATTTGGAGGAGGGGGAGGCATTTTCACCTTGCCTAACATTAGACTCCTATCATTAATGTGAGTCTGTAGAAAAGCAATTGCCCATTGTCTGAGCCGCTGGGGAGATTATGTCTTTAAAAGCATAATGAAATATAAATATACAAAGATAAAATGTAGGAAATCTTCTGATGACAGCACCAAAGGAATGATCTGTCCCAGCAGTTTTCACCTCATCTTCAGATGATCTTTAGATCATTGCAAAGATTCTGTAAAATTTCATTAGGTGTGCAAAGTGTTTGTTGATTAGCCGGGCAAACTTGTTTGGCCTGGTGGTCCCAGCAAGATTGCCTTAATTTTCCTAATTACCTATCATTCTAATTATGACATGCAGGTATAATAATTTCACATGTGTGTAATTTGTTTCAATTTCCGCCCACCCATCCAACATGGAGTACAACTAATGGAAGGGTTAGATTTTCATAAATGGAAAGAAAAATGCCCCTCTCTCTTCAAAGAACCCTTTCAGTTCCTTATGACTATGTGGGTTTGCATAATACTTCATATCAAAACTGCCACAGAGTGGCTATACCCACTTTGAACAAACTAGAGTTGGACTCTGTCCTCAAAAGCTACTACAGTTAGTAGGGTGGTCATGATTGATATGTAGCCACTCTACCTTCCACCAACATCTGCTTGCTGTCAGGATTCTGGCAATTGCCCTGATAAAATCATGAGCCTCGACAGCTTCAAAAACTTCAAAGGATTTATTTGGAGCAAACATGTCGGCATGACCTGAATGCAGCTGATTCTGAGACATGTAATTCACTGTCACCCTTGACCCTGCTTTCCCCCCCTCAACCCCCCTAGGTGTATCATAATTCATATTTTCCAATGAAATAGTCCATAGCCAAGAATCATCAATCACATTCTCCAATTAGAGATTTGTGCGGTAGAAATTCCAGTAGCTTAGTTATCATCTTTGCAAGGTAAGAATGGAAAGCACTTTCAGTTCCAAACTGCTGCTTCAAATTTATCCCCCCCCCCTTCTGTTCATGGCAACTCTAAAACAGTATAGAAATGTTTTATGAGTTGACACCCTGCTTCTGAAGGAACCTAAAATTGAAATTCTAATCCAGGCCAATAGTCCTGACTAACATTGTGTATGTATTTCCCGACTTCTAGGAAATCATCCTGAATCAATGTTTGCAAATACCTCTTAAGATGCATTTTAGGAAGGAGAGCAAAAGCTTGCATTTTATGTTTTGAGGTTGTGTTATTGATTGTGGAGCAGGGAGTTGGTGCTTTTCACCTGAATATGTTTTCAGTTTCCATGCCTGCCAGTATCTGGTTACACAACATTCCTTAATGGCTTAGCTTCTGGTTTTCTTCTATGTTTGCAACCTCCTTCCTTTATCCTTCCAGCTTTCAGCACAGGGAGAACATTTCTCAGGTTTTTTTAAAAAATAATCAATACCCCCTGCTGTTGGCTGTCACTCATATTTGGCACATTTCTAAATTATTTAGCGGTCTCTCTTGAGCCATATAAAATTTCTATTGCATTTGTCAATTTCCTGATCAATAGTTCATTTTTCTTTCTCTCAATGACCACACAGTGGGTTGAACTTGGAAGACTAACTTCCTTTAAGAAAGAGAAAGGATGAAAAAACAAACAAACATGGAAGGAACCTTAGCTAGCCACACGTTTCAAGAAACACAGTTGCTCCTTAGTATGTCACCAAAGTGATTTCCCTTCTCTTAATGCGCACCGCTTCATACTTTTTCTCTTTGGAATCCTCCATCCATACATCTGTCTGTGTGCTTTCTTATATTTTATTTTATTCTGCCTCTGCGTTCCTATGACCTTTTCACCTTCCGCCGCAGAAGCTGCTTGCACCAGAGGACTCTTTTGAACATCCAGCACTAATGACATCTGACATTTAAGTCAACTTTAAAGAAATCTCTGCAAAGCCAGTCGCTAAAGCTTAGAGTCTCTTGGAAGGGGGTGTATTGACATTCTCAGCTGACAATAATCATCCCACTAAGATACCTAAGACCTGTTGGGATCCTCACCAATCCGGTGTTTTCTTCCAGCTTTGAAATAAAATTGTAAAGCAATATATATACTGGAACCTATAATAGCCTAAGCACAATTTGGATATACACAATGTATCTTAGGTATCTTAGGTATACACACACACACACACACACACACAAACACACACATACACACACACACACACACACATATGCACACACACACACACACACACACACACACACACACATATATATATATTCTTAAGTTTTCATGGGTACTTACATGTATGGTATTCAGCTTTGTTCGGGTATTTTCCCAGGTCATTATAGTTGTGCTTTTAAAGTTGTAGCAACATTTCAGCAGAATCTCATCTGCCATCATCAGATGCTTCTGTATTGAACACAATAGATGAACCCAATCCAGAACCCAATCCATTTGGCAGATGAGATTCTGCCAAAACGTTGCTACAACTTTAAAAGCACAACTACGATGACGTGGGATAATACCCAAACAAAGCTGAATACCATACATGTAAGTACCTGCGAAAACTTAAGAATATATCTGTATATGTGTGTGTGTGTATATGGTTTGCAACGAAACTACATGGGCGGGCTTAGTTTTGGGGAGGAAAATAAGGGGAAAAAACTCTGCCTCTGCCTACCATCGCTATTCATCTGGCTAGCATCCTGTCAGTGTGCAAGAGAGTTGAGGGCTGTTTGGAAACTGTTGCAGTATTTGCTGAGTGAGCAAGAAGACAGCAAGGAGCCTGGTGTGGCTTAGCTTAACTGTTCTGTACGAAATCTGCTTGGTGCCTCTGAAACTGAAACTGAAATTCCTCTTCTCTGCTTGTGTTTTGCATTTGGAGCAGATTTCTTTTCAGGTGGGGAGTAGAATTTTTAGCATCAGAGTGTGTTAATAATAATAATATAGGAACTACTAATGCTCTGATGGTCATTTTGAAAAATCCTTTCTTAGTAAATTCCTAGAAGCCAAGACAAACATATGAATCTGTAATCCCTTAATTCAGGGTAGAGTCATGGTAACTAAATGGAGCTGAGCATTTACTGGCCAGATGCCCTTCCTGATTCCTACGCAGAGTTTGCTGTAGATATATTTTCTTTGCACTCTAGGAGAGAAGCGTGTGTGTGTGTGTGTGTGTGTGTGTGACTTACACACATACACACACACTGTTCTTTGGATAGTAGAGATAGATAGATAGATAGATAGATAGATAGATAGATAGATAGATAGATAGATAGATAGATAGATAGACTATCCAAAATACAATTTCCTTATTTCATCTTCATTCTGGTGGAATGCATGAAATCAGCCCTGTAGCTAGGGGGGGAAAATTGTACAAAGCCATGTCAGCTTAGCCAAGCCAAACATCCTGGCATAATGAGACAGTTTGAATGCTTTTCTTGCTTTAGGCAAAAATGAAGGAATTAAAGGTCTGAAAACAAGAAAAGCTTCTTGCCACTGTTCAACAAGGTAAACATCAAAACTCAAAGCACTGACTGTTGTAGTTTGGTGGCTCCCATAAATGTTTTAATTTGAAGGAACTGCTGATCTCAGCAGTTAATGGGGAAGTTTGGGGTTGCATCCAGAAAAACAGCCTGGAGGAGAAATGAAAACCTTTGGGCCACAGAAGGTACCATGTTGTTTGGTCTCCAGTATATTGTAGGACATGTGTCAAAAGAAAGATTGGGAAATATTAATAAATCTTTGGATGTTCAATATGGTTTCCTAGGACTCATTTGATTCATATCAGCTATTGGCAAAAGAGTCAAAAAAGTAATCTGTCTTCTCCTTTTGAATCTGAGTTGTTATTTTGACCAGCAGAATCAAAAAGGGAAAAAAGGAAGGAAGGAAAGAAGGAAGGAAGGAAGGAAGGAAGGAAGGAAGGAAGGAAGGAAGGAAGGAAAGGAAAGGAAAGAAAAGAAAAGAAAAGAAAAGAAAAGAAAAGAAAAGAAAAGAAAAGAAAAGAAAGAAAACAGGGAGGGAGGGAGGAAGGAAAACAGGGAGGGAGGAAAACAGGGAGGGAGGGACGGAAGAAGGAAAGAAAGAAAGAAAAGAAAGAAAGAAAACAGGGAGGGAAGGAGGAAAGAAGGAAGGGAAGGTGGGTGGGAGGGAGGAAAACAGGGAGGGAAGAAGGAAGGAAGGAAGGAAGGAAGGAAAGAAAGAAAGAAAGAAAGAAAGAAAGAAAGAAAGAAAGAAAGAAAGAAAGAAAGGTTATATCCCTCTTCCTATGTTTGGATGTTTTTAATTAAAATATCAAAATAAAAAATAAAAATTAGCCACAGTTAGTTTTATAAATTATTCAATCAGTCAATCAATCCACTGAGAATGGAGGATATTGGACCAATGATTTGGCAGGACCTGGAATCTTGAGGCGGGCCCAGAGACTAGAACTAAGATGTTCTACCTTCTAGCCTGAGTTTGAAAAGTTGTCAAAACAGGACCCTCTTTTGGAAGACATTATTGCAAAACCGGAAATCATAGAGCACTCCATTCAAAAAGAAAAAAAAAAACATGGTCAGAAGGTCAGTCTGTGTCTGTCCACTCTGTAATATAAAGCCCAGAGATATTGATGTAGTGCAAAAGAGGTAATGCTTCTGAGGTGTCCAATTTGTAGCCACCCTTACAGATCAATAGAACTTGGCTTGGCTCCATTGGTGTCGGGAGTGGCCAAACTTCAAGCATCCATAAATCAGTCGAGTTTCTCTGATTTATACCACATGAGGACCTTGCCGGTCTTCTTCACTGCAAGGTGATTTAGCCAACTGCTGACCCATCAGCTCCATGGCTTTTAGCTTTGATTCTTTCCACCTTGTTCTGTATTTTTGCAGAGCAGCTGTTAAATGACTAATCATGATGAACTTCGAACCCGCCAGTGCTTCTTTCTCTGTGAAGTGTGTTGAGGAGATGATGAAGCTGTAGGCAGGAAAACCCAGCTAGCTTTTCTACTCCAGGTTGCTCCAACCACATTGGCTAATCACATTGGACACTTTAATTACAAAAAGGTCCAAAAAGAAAATGAGGTGGTCTTCAATAGTAATTTGGTCATCTGAGTGTATCATACCCAGAGATTCATGTGAATCTACAGTATTATATGGCGAAAGGGGTTTATGATGGCAAGCCTCTGGTAGAAAAGTACATATTAAATAATGTACAAGGTCAAAACATTGAGAGCTAAACCCATTATGGTTATCTTCTTTAATAGACATCGAGTCCCTACTTGACCTTTGAGGAACCACGAGAGACTCGATCAACTTTAGCATGCAAAAGTTTCATTCAACTATGTAACATCATCAGAGCTGCATGGGGATTTTCTCCCTGTTTATATACAGTTGCTTGCCCTGCCATCGTTGATGGGGCATGTGGTTTTTCTTCTGGTCGTTCCTTATTTAGGATATTGTTTGTGTCCTTAGTAATTCCTTGATTAGGGTATTGTTTTTTGCTAGATTTTTGTATGGTGTTAATCTCTGCTTATCTGGGTTTTGGCCAGAGGTGATATTCAGCAGTACTGACCCGTTGTGGAGAACCAGTAGTGGAAATTTTGAGTAGTCTGGAGAACCAGCAAATCCCACCTCTGACTGGCCCCGCCAACCCCATCTGTTCTCTGCCTCCTGAATCCCAGCTGATGGGCTGGATCTTCTTTTGTTGCCCTGCACAGGAGAACAGAGTTGGAAAGCAGGTCAGTGGAGTGGGGAGGGAATGGGGATTTTGCAGTATCCTCCCCCTGCCATGCCCACCAAGCCACACTACACCCACCAAGCCATGCCTATAGAACCAGTAGTAAAAAAATTTGAATCCCACCACTGGTGTTGGCTACTATAAATTAGACAACAATCTAGGAACTACCAAGGAGAAAAGCAAGATGAAAAGGTGGGGAAACATCATTTCCTCCCAGCTGCCCACTGATCCTGAAGGAATTCTGGGTAATTCAGTACCATCACATCTGAAAAGTGCCAGTCAGAAGACCCAAAGGTGATTGTTCAAAAAGCAACCTCTTGTGAATGAGGACCATAGGTTGCCCTCTCCCCTCTTTGGAAGAGCTTTATAGCTCCCACTGCCTTAAGAAAGTTCAAAACATCCTCAAAGATCCATNCCTCTCCCCTCTTTGGAAGAGCTTTATAGCTCCCACTGCCTTAAGAAAGTTCAAAACATCCTCAAAGATCCATCTCATCCTGGGCACCTCCCTCCCTTTTTTTTTTAAACTGTTACCATCTGGCAGGCAGTACAGGATAATAAAAACAAGGACAAATAGGCTGAAAAACAGCTTCTATCTCAGAGCAGTAGCTCTTTTGAATTGCAGTGTTGGTGCAGTGTTGAGGGTTTTCAATTCAATTTGTGGAATGTGAAGGATTTGTGTTTATTTTCATGGTCATGATGTGCACTGAAGATGGTGTTTGATTTCGTTGTACAAGGTGCAATAACAATAAAGTAAAGTAAAATAAAGAACTGAAGCAGCTTCTTGGATGAAAAGCTAAACATCTGCAAGGAAAAATGAATTCCAGTTGGTTTTTGAAAAAGCACCTTTGGGATAACTATGACCTGGATGACTGTGAATCTCCATAGATAGCCAGAGGAAGACGATTCTAGGAAAATCTGTCATGTATGGTCCCTGTTTACTTTGGCAACTGAAGTCCAAAGCAAAGAAGTAGTTGGGCTTCTTGCCATCACCTCACACAGCTCCACCTTCCTCCCTTCTTCTCCAGGGGGTTCCAATGATCATTCTTGCTCGAATTAATCATTTGCAAGCTTCTGAAATTCAATTAATGCATATATGTACAAGGCTACATATTACAGACTCCAGTTTAGGGTATCTGAGAATGTTAGCCTGTATTCTTCTGGTATTCTAATTCTCCTTCTCCTTCTCCTTCTCTTTCTCTCTCTCTCCCTCCCTGGAAACATAAGTCCCAGTGAAACACAACAATGCATACCAATTAATACACAAATATGGCAGGTTTTCTGAAGGGGGCCGAGCATCTTTTACCCACAGTGCATAAAAAATGAGCTGCACAGCGTTGCACAAAGAACGATGCACAATTGTTTCTTTCCAACAAATGTTTAAAATATTTATTGGGGAAGCCATATGGAGGAACTGAATTCTAAGGGAGGATGAAACCCATTTAGAAAGGGAATATATAGAGAAAACATATTAAGGAAGCGCTTCAGAATTTCCCCACCTCTTTTATCCCCTCCAATCCCTCCCAGTCTTCAGCTCTGCAGAGGCAACTTCTGCCTTTGATCATTGCAGATCTATACTGACTTGTCCTAGTCCAACTTTTCCTCTCTAATATTCCACAGCTCAGAGCTCACTTGCAATAGATACATGCATTATCTCTCTGGGTGAAGAGATTCTCTGAGACCAAGGTTGTATCACCATTATCGGTGAAAGGTTGGGCATTGCAGCAGCGGTGCTTCACCTAAGACAGGGTTTCTGATTTTGCAAGAGGATTTGCTAAAAATCGTGTTCTTTAGAAGAAATGTTCTTTAATGGTTTTTGGAACCATTAACCAGTGGAATGACTTGCCTTCAAAAGTTGTGAGTTCATTGGAAGTTTTTAAGAAGAAATTGGACAGCCATTCGTCTGGAATGGTATAGGGTCTCTGCTTGAGCAGGGAGTTGGACTCGAAGGCTTTAGGGTCTCCTCCTCTTCCTCCTCCTCCTTCTGTTATTCTGCTCTTGATGTCTATGTGCATGGCTGGGACTAGGAGAATCTTGGAAAGTATGGAGAGTTTTTGCTTTACAGACATACAGACACAAACACACAGAGAGAAACACATACATGGCCAGAGTCGTCCCAATGGTGATAGGAACACTTGGGACTGTGACTCCCAAACTGGGAGAGGAGCTCCAAGAGGAGCTCAAGAACAAGGTCAGAATTCTCCATCCAGAAGAGGGCAAGGCTAGGAGCAGCTAAGTTGTTGGGAGGAACCCTCCAAAAGAGCCTCTCGTAGAGGACTCAAGACACAGGCCACCCATAGGCGTGAGAAGGGGGATTTGATTTCTCCCCTACTACCCCACATTAATCTGGCTTTCTCTTTTTCTTCTTCCTTTGAGGGATTTCAATTTCGCATGTCAAGTAAAAGCATTTCTGAAAAATGCACGACTGGCCAAGAACGCATGTGATACCTCCAAGCCCAAAAACCCGAGAAGAGCTCTGGAGTCTGAATATACTATTCTATCTGAAAAATAGAGAGAAAACCTTTCCGTGGGTGTGGGTGTGGGTGTGGGTGTGGGTGTAATCGTAGAGCTTGGTTGCTTGATGGGATTCCACAAGAGTCTAAATGTCTTTCCAGCTGCAACAAACTCTTCCTGTAAAGAGCAGCACTTCAAAATGTCAAGCTTTCAAGTGGGAAAAAGCATTGTTCAGTTATACACACATCCAGGAAGATTTTTTTTTAAAAAGCAACGTTTAGGTGTGCACTCAAATTACAAGTTCATAGAGCTATTCAGAGCCAAAACCAGAAAGTTGTGGTCTCAAGGGTTCTGACACTTTCAGTAGACATTCCAAGTTTCTGTTAGGAAGAGGTTTAGCATGTTTCCAGAGAGACTGCCTTGCTCTGTTTGTCTTGAAAAGAATGCAGGCAACTCGGTGAGTTGACGCTGAGTGCTTATGTCCCCATAGCTTCGACATTGCAATGCCCTAGAACAACAAAAGACAAAAGCCATACATTATATCACATTTGGGTTTGTTTACCCTGCTTTCTCTGGAAGGTTCAGGTACAAGTAACTCTTTGAAATGTTCATAAATGAACATTTGTTAAACCAGGGATGGGAAAAACAGTGGTTGTCTATGTTGTTAGGCTACCCATTTGCTCTTCTTTGGCCATGAGCAATGTTCAAAGGAGCTGAAGTTCAATGTCTTGTAAAAAGTTGCAGGTTCCTCATTCCTGAAGAATTAAGTACTTACCTCCTAGTTCAAAGTGTGTGGTTGGAGCGTCAAGTTCATCCAACAAAGAGCCAGTTATATGTTCTAACTAACCAACAATTCAGGCTATTTTTCAAGCTGATATATTTGTATTACTGCCAACCTTTCAACATGGACCAGATAGAAAACCAGTTACGAATATTACTTTTGTTACAAAAGTACAGTAACAGATCGAAATACACTTCCCTTCTCCCTTCCATTACCTTTGTAAGAAATAAGGAGGGTTCTGTCTGAGATGCTTTCCCAGATTACTTTTCTGCTCCACTCAGATTTCTTTTATCTGACCGTTATCTTGGTTATGTCTCTTTCTCCTGTATCTCATTACAATTACAAAGGTGCCAAATTGTATCTCCTCCAAAATCAGTTTCTGCTTTTCTTTTTGGTGGAACTGGGCAACTATATGTGTTAAAAGGAAGTTCCTTAAAGGAAATCAAAGGCTCTTAGGAGACAACAGAAGGCAGATGATCCAAATGAGTGTTTGTGGCCTGGCATTTGTTGATGTAGACCAGTGTCACATTGTCTGCATTCTTGCCATTCTAATTTATCAACACACCATGTCAACCTCCTGTGAAAGAGCAACAGCTTGTAACTTCTTTGGCTGATATTCCAATTAAATAGAAGCATGGATAGTAGATTCTTAAAAAAAAAAAAAAAGATTTGTCCTTTGTTTAGAAAACCAGAGGAAATACTGAATGGGTAGATGGACCAGAATTGTACCCACCCACCCTTTTTTGGTTCACACCTATCTAACAAATCCAATAACCAAAATAAACAAGTTAAGTCAGAGAACATCAAAACCCCACAAGTCGTCCTCCTCCTCCTCCTCTCACAAAACCCATCCTCTCCTACTACTGATCAAAGGATCGAGAGGAAAGAAGAACAGAAAAAGAAATTGGGAAAGGGGGAGAAGGGAAGGAAGGAAGGAAGAAAGAAGGGAAAGATATAAGATGAAGGGAGGGAAAGAAGAAAGGAATGAAGATCAGAAGAAAAGAAGAATAGAAAAAGAAATTGGGAAGGGAGGAGGAAGGGAAGAGGAAGGAAGGAAAGAAGGAATGAAGGAAAGAAGAAAAAAGGAAGAAGAAAAAAAGGAAAGAAGGAAAGAAGAAAAAGAGAAAGAAGAAAAGATAAGATGGGAGGGAGTGAAGGAAGGAAGGAAGATCAGAGGAAACGAGAATAGAAAAAAAAATGGGGAGGAAGGAGGGAGGAAGGAAGGAAGGAAGGAAGGAAGGAAGGAAGGAAGGAAGGAAGGAAGGAAGGAAGGAAAGAAAGACCTTGTAACTGGGTTCCAGAGTTAACTAGTTAGCTGTGCTGAAAATGGGATGAGCTAACCAGTAGGGGGAGACTTCAGGCAGTACAGCACTCTTATCAGTTTGACTGCTGTAAATAAAATATTATTTACACTGTTAGTAAACTGCCATAAGTTATTCTTAGGGTTGTGAAAATGGCTTTTCCCTATTCAACATTCACTGCAGGGATTCTGCTGCATTCCACAATTATGTTCCCCCTAGGTCCATTAAACTCTCCTTTACAGTGTAATATGATTATATGGTCTGTTGGCCTGCAGGAGTCTCCAGAGATTCAGGCATCATAGCCAGGTGACTCAATGAAACATTGGCGATTCAGACAAGAGCATGTGGGCGAGATCAAAGCCTACGCAGAATGGAGGGGTGTAACTTTGAAAGGTTTCACAAGTTGTGTTGCTGTACTTGCGCTAGTTGTTCTTTTGGGGGTGTAGCAAATTCTTCCTCTGTTACCAAACAATAATGAAAAGGCTCTCTAACCCTAGAAAAGAGAGGAAGATGGAAAGATATGTCTCTTTTGATATCCATCTAAAGAAGGTAGGCTCCCTTGGAAAGAGAATTCCTGGTGAATACTACATCATTCACAATTAATAGATTCCTCAAGAGTGAGAACAATTCAGAAAGGGAGAAAATTTAAGTCTTACACTGCAAAACCCTGAAGTTCCTGGAAAGTTTCTTCTTACTTCTTTGTCTGATGTCTCTTCAACAACCGTTTTCTTCTTGTCCTGCCCTCAGATGCTTTGGAGAATAGATCTTCTTCTTCTTCTTCTTCTTCTTCTTCTTCTTCTTCTTCTTCTTCTTCTTCTTCTTCTTCTTCTTCTTCTTTTCCTGACCACCTGTCAAGGTCTGGAAGACAGCTGTGATGTCTCTGCTAATCCTTCTCTTTGATAAGCTGGACATAGCTAGTTCTCTCAACTATTCATCGCACAATTTCGTCTCCATACCCTTTGTCATCTTTGTTGCTCTTTTCTGCCCACTTTTGAAGGCTTCAACTTTTTTTTCTATCATGGTGCTAAAAAAAAGTATAATACATCTTATTATACCAGCAAACACTTGAAGCCTCTCTTTTTGTTATGCGTTCCTGTAGCCATCTCTTTAAATATACGTAATCCTTGACTTATGACCACAATTGAGCCCAAATTTTCTGTTGCTAAATGAGATAATGGTTAAGGCCATTTTGCCCCATTTTATGGCCTTTCTTGTCACAGTTGTTAAGTGAACGGCTGTAGTAATTCAATTAGTAACACCGTTGTTAAGTGGATCTGGCTTCCCTGTTGACTTTGCTTGACAGAAGGTCACAAAAGTGGATCGCATGACCCCATCATAAATATGAGTCAGATGTCAAGCATCTGAATTTTGATCATGTGACCAAGGGGATGCTGTAATGGTCATAAGTGTGAAAAACAGTCGTAAGTCACTTTTTCCAGTGTCATCTTAACTTTGAACAGTCACTAAGTAGACTGCTGTAAGTTGAAAACTACCTGTAATTTCTCTTCCTGCAAATATATATAAAATTAGCATGCTGGGTTTCTCCTCTGTCCTTGCTGCTTTTAAAGAAATGCACCAGTTGCAGGACTCCTGATAAAATTCTTTCAAGGAATATGGGAGAGGAAGAAAGAGAAGGAGAGAAGGATTGGGACAAGTTTGTACAAAGTTTGCTTTAATTTAAAATTTGAAAGATTGACTTGTACCAGCTGGAGCCAGGAGAAAAGAGTTTAATGAGTGTTGTTTAACTAATTGCCAATTATCTCTAAGCAGAATGGTAATTTCCAGCAGCTGTGTACAAAGCAAGGTTATATTCAATGTATATTTTGGTGTTGCCAAATTGGGTAGACAGAGACTTGTGGAAGCATCTTGGCACCATGTTTGTGATTCTTTTTTGTTTGGTTGGTTTTTTTAAAGAAATTATTATGAGTCTTTGGAAAAGGGAGAGAGGGTGGGTGCAGTGAAAAAAAGGATAATGGGGGGCAGGTTTCATTCATTCACAGAATACTCTTATAGAAGTTGAAGAGCGTTGCCGTAAATATTTGCCTAAATATAAGACAATCCAGTTTTGCCAAAAATCTGGGCATGGGATCAATAGAATTAATTGAGGATGTTCACTTTGGTGAGATTGTTTCCTTTTGAATTTCCACAAGGGTGAATGATGTATTCTTCTGTGGCAGCTCTTGTCTCATATTATATCAGAAATATGAAGCTGTTTCCACTGGCTGGCTTGGGATCCCCAATAGGGGATGTTCATTGCTGGGGTGGTTGATGAGGTAGGCAAAAGGTCACCATCCCTGCATCAACTGTCTTTTGTTTTTTTTAAGTTTTCAATCTTTCTTAATTTGTAATTGTTTTGTATTATCATCTAATTATTCTGTAAACAGTCGTAACAGTGAGGGAACGGCGTGTAAATTTCATAAATAAATAAATGTTTGTATATGTACATGTTCTATGAATTAAGATTCCTGGCTAAGATACTTCTATCCAGACATTTCATATTACCTGATTCATATAAATTTATTCTATGAGATCTAACAGTTCTGGAAGTCAACAATTTAGGGGAGAGTTGTCCAACCTTGGCAACTTTTACACCTGTGGTCTTCAACATCATGGCTGGCTGGGGAATTCTGGGAGTTGAAGTCCAAAAATTTTCAAGTTGCCAACATTGGAATTCCTGGTTTAGGGGAAATTTGATTGTTTATTACTTTGAATTGATGGGTTATCATATTCAATGATTCAAACATTTATATCTTCATAAGGTAATAACCAATTCAGAAGATTCAGGTAGCCCAGGGGTCTTCAAAGTGAGAAGCTTTAAGACTTGTGGACTTCCAACTCCCAGATTTCCTCCTCCAGTCATGTTAGCTTAGGAATTCTGGGAGTTGAAGTCCACAAGTCTTACACTTGCCAAGTTTGAAGACCCTTGATATAGTTCATAGATCAATCCAAGTACCAACTTCTCATTGAGGGCTACCCAACTTCATTCAAAAGCTTCCTTCAGAGAAGTACACAATACCAGATGAAGAAAGAGGACATAGTTCAAATGAAAATAAATTGAATATAAATTAAATTACTTTGCTATTTATTCCCCATAAAAGAGGTCAATGGCTCTCTTTTATTACAATTTAGAGTTATGTTTGGATGTACTTTGGAGACAACAGATCTTCCTGGCTACCATGAACTAAATCACCAATGATGGTCCCATCAAAATATGATTCCCCCTTTCATTTTTCATGCCTTCCTGGGACTAAACCATTCAGAGACATGAATTTGGCAACTCTTCTGGCTGAATCATGGTTGAAACAAACATCCATTGAGGAAATCTGACACAGGCAGAAATCCTTCCCCCAAATTGTTTAACAAGCAGCAATTCTCTTGCAGAATGCCCCATTTGGGAACAGTGTTGTTAAAAACCTTCTTGCCTATTCAAATGTGTATGTAGTTGCAGAATCAAAAGGTAATAGTTGAAAATGTCACTTCCACCCTGTCTCCCACTAGCCCAGCCCTTTTCCTCCAGCAGGCATCCTGACATCAGTTTTGTGCTGTAGGGTATATCTGTCTCATTTAGGCATGCTGTAACAGCTCACATTTTGCCTTGTTTTGTCTGTTAACATTGTAGACCATGTTTTTAGGCTGATAATAGTCAAAGGTTTAATTTTTTTTCAAGGGGGGGACTCAAATACGAGTTTATATATAATGCCAGATTTTGTTAAGCGCCAGGGAAGATCTTCAGTGCCAATTTATTATTTAAACGTCCCTCCTGGCTGTCTCTCTTTGTCTCCTTGGAAAAGGCAAAGCTACAGATCACTATAAACGTTAATCTTCTTATATTTTCAGGTATCAGATTCTGTTTGATGTTACCAAACATGTTGACTCCTATCTCAGTTGAGCGCACAATCCAGACGTTGTTAGCATTAATCATGTTTTGTCTAGATGCTTTTGCTTGCAAAACCCTGTTTCTCTGATCTGTTTTATTTCCCCATCTTCTGTTTGAGGTGAGATGAGAACATCCCATTTCAAGCATTGGAGACTAGGTTATAGTTAAGGGACTTCGAATCATAGCAATCTTTAAGACTTATGGACTTCAACTCCCAGAATTCCCCAACCAGACTGGATGGCTGAGGAATTCTGGGAGTGGAAGTTCACAAGTCTTCAAGTTGCCAAATTTGGAGGCCCCTGTTATCGTTCTATATTCCACCTTAGTTCAAAGAGCTTCCAAGAAAACCTGTACTAAGTTATAAGTTATAGTATATGCGAAATACTATACCAGGTTATAAGTTATAATATATACCAAGTTATACTAAGAGTTTTTTAGGTGAGATGGATGGTGTAGAAATTTAACAAGTAATAAATAAATATTCTGAGAGCAATAGTCCCGGTGCGCTTACAGATCCATTTTGGCCCTTTCTATAAGACAATCAACTTCCTTCTATTTTATGGGAGTGACATTGGAATTGATCTGGATTATCAAAAAAGGCCATTCCTGCTGGGACCAAGCATTAATTTTATTTAGCAGCAGTCAAGAATCACAGATTAGTATTTTGCTAATCCTCTCTCCAACCTTCTGCAGCATTCTTCCATGTAGCCAAAAGAAAAACATAGACTATAGAACAATAAATTTGGGGGGGACCAACCCCCTGCCCATGGTAAGAGTTCCTATACCATTCCGGATAAATGGTGGCCCAATCTCTTTTTAAAAACTCCAGTGATGGGGCACTCACAGCCTCCAAAGATAAGCAGTTCTACTGATTAATTGTTCTCACCATTAGGAAATTTCTCCTCAGTTCTATGCTGAATCTCTCTTTAATGATATTCCTGGAGGAGATGACTACACTGAGCCCGAGGGAAGGGTTAAATGTTTCCTAAGTGAGGAGTCCCTATGTTTCTTCAAGAGATCTAAGTTCATCCCACCTTGAATGCCTCTCTTATCTCCCGCTCATTACCCCTTGACGGTTAATAGGTCAAATACTTGTAGAGAGCTTAAACTTGCAATAAATAAATCTGCACACTCATTTAAATTGCCTGAGTCTCCTGATTTCCCCAGCACTTGACAGTTCCACCTGTTATTTCTTGTCCCACTCTAAGGTGCTTCGGAGGCATCCCAAATGTCATAAGGGAATGTCTCCCCAAAGGATGGAGAGATAGGGCCACTCATGGAGGCTACAGAGGCCTTAAAAGATGTGCAAATAAATCGCAAATAAATTCAAAGCCTCTCTCGGAATGCTCAGCAACACAGAAGCCATGTCTCTAGGGAAAGAACATTTTGGGGAAAACAGGAAGATTAATTCTAGAGGTCTATTAAACAATTATCTCTGGTATCATGAGGTTAGATATTTAGAAAGTGGCAGGTATCTCACATTTGAATGACAGCCATGCTTTATTTGTAACAATCTCTATTTTAGGGTATCTCTGCTTTTGGTGTGAATGGAATAGGGGACCGTCTTTCATACCAACGTGGTATGTTGCAGTGATCGCCATCCAGTGGGCTGGGAACCACTGTTGGCCCACGATAAAATTTTGGTGCTCTGCAGAGAAATGTCCCCCCGCCCCCAAAGCACACACACAACCCAAAGCAATTAATCCAGGCTGTGCAGAAACACATGGTCTGCCCACCCACTGGCCCCCACCCTTCAGCCGAGCACAAACCTTACCTGCAAGCTGGAACTGGAAAGTAAGACCAATGACGGGGGAGGGAAATCTGCCCCGGGGTGGCTTGCTGACATTGGTGGGAAAGTCGGTCCCCTATTCCAGAGCTTCAGTGGTCACAGGACTGGCCCTTTGGTCATCCTGGAGCAGCTCCTCCAGTCCATGGCAGGCCGGCGCACTCGGGTGGAGGAGCAGCTGCTCCAGGATGACCAAAGGGCCAGTCCTGTGACCACTGAAGCTCTGGAACATGGAACTGAATTTCCCACCAACGTCAGCAAACCACCGTCACTCAAAATTCATATTAGTAGTCCACGGGATTTTAAATTATGAGTTTGGTGGTCCCTGAGGTCCAAAAGGTTGGTGTCCCCTAGTATATTAGACATGGATTTATATAGCACATACCACTATTTTCCACTCTTTGTCTTCCAGGCCAAATTCAGCTGTTCCTCACCACAGCTTTGTAAGGTAAACAAGAGTAACCGATCCAATTCAAGCTTTATAATATGATGCAGAATTAAACATGAGGGAATGTAATAGTCCCATTGTATTGACAGTTTCCAACATGAAACATAAATCTTCTCTGAGTTCATAAAATTGTGTTTTTTGTTTACTTTCAAGTTCTATGCTCCTACTTCCAATGTGGCTATATGTACTTACATTCTCCCATGTTAATTAGTGAGAGGCATGCTTTAAGCCCTAATCTCTCTTCCAAGGAACTTGGCTTAAAAAACCTTTCTCCTCAATTACTTGATCGTTGTGGAGGACTGCTAATTAACAAGCACATGTAAATAGCAATAAATTATGCTCAATTTTGATGTTTTCCATTTAGCAGAGTATTATGTTGCAAATGATATAGTGCATGCTTTAAGATCTCATTAATTTTGATGCAATAATGGAGAAGAATCCCTGAAGGAGCTTTTTAAGGTCTCCAGTATGAAAAGTATTAACTCAACAGTTGTGATTTAAGCCATACGCTCTGCTGAGGCAGGCATTTGCTGTCCATGATTGATGTCTGTAACTGATTGACAGGCAGAAGTAAAGTCCAGGGCACCAATTGACAGGTTGGGTTGCTCAGATTCTGGTTCTGCCCAGTTCAAGGGTGGGCTTTCAGCTGGTTTGCATCGTTTTGAGTAAACCAGATGTTAATTTTACATCCAGTTCGGTGAACCAGTAGTTCCGACAACCAGCTAGTCCCCACATGGCCTGTTTTAGATCCCAGGTAAGTGCATGGGACACATGGATCCCAGAGAGGTGGAAAATGGGCCTCCCAGAGGCCCATGGAGAGCAAAAATGGGCCCATTTCCAGACTCCAGAGAGCCTCCGGAGCCTGAGGAAGTACAAAACAGGCCTTCCACAGCCCGTTTTTGCTCCCAGGATGGTGCAGGAGGCCAACTGGGCCACACCCATCCAGTAAGCAGGCAGAGAACTGGTTATTAACTATTTGAAGCCTATCAGTGGCTCATCGAATAACTATGCTGGTCATAACTTCTGTTGAAACCTCTTTGGGGCTTTTCAATGTAAGAGTGGTAATTTTTAATTGGTGCAAATTATTCAAGGTGGGGCACTCAGAAAAAAAAATATTCTACTCTGGAATAAAATATGATAATGTTCCATTTGGTTCATCAGACAGTTTTGAGGTTAGCTCATCTATACCAAAGTCTTCTTCAGGACCTCTGGACCTCTCTAAACCTCTCAATTTCTCCATTTCCAGATTTCTTAATTGTCTTCCCTGCTATAATTATGGGGATGTCATTGGAGAAGCCAGATTCACATAACAAGGGTGTTCCTAACTTAATGACTGCAGTGATTCACTTAACAACTGTGGTAAGAAAGACCGTAAAATGAGGCAAAACACACTTAACAAGTGTCTCACTTAGCAACAGCTCAATTGTGGTCATAAGTCAAGAATGACTTGTATTTACAGACATTACTTGGTAGGAGACATCTAGAATCTGTATATCTTGCCTTCAAATGTTGTGGATGTTCCATCCCTGGAAGGTTTTAAGAAGAGACTGGACAGCCATTTGTCTAAAATGGTATAGGATCTCCTGCCCAAGCAGAGGGTTCGACTAGAAAACCTCCAAGGTCCCTTCCAACTCTGTTATTCTGCCTTCTCTAAATGTCAGTGTTCTCTTTTGACTTGCTACTCGTATTTTAGTTTCTAATAATGTTTTATTGGCAGACAACTATTGGCAAATGCTTTGTGTCCTGTTTGTTTGAATTATACTGGAGAATAAACAAAAAAAAAAAAAAAACAGGTGGCCCAGCTTGGATTTTAGTGGGGTGAAAGGACAGAAGGGTGGACAATGCTGAATGGCATTTTCTTGTGAGTTTTCAAGATGGCACCGCAAAAGGAAACATCTTTTCAAGAGTCCTTGTGTGGCTTTTCTATGGCATAAATAACACTGAAAGGTTACTTGCACAGCATGATCACTCATTTTTTTCTTCCTGAGAGATTTTCTATGATAGAGAAATCATGTTTATTTTCTTTTTACTTTTCTTCCAGGTAGTGAATGTGGAGCCCTTCCTGTAAACTTTTTTTTTTCCAGTCTTAAATTTGTCATGAGTGACTCCTTTTTGTGATATGTAATGCATTTTTGTGCATTTCGAAGGTAGACAATTTTTCACAATGTCATCTCGACAACATTCATTGGGCCAGGAACTTCACCCGCTAAGAAGGACCAGAAGGCAAGACAAGAAGCAATGGATGGAAACTAAACAAGAAGAGAAGCAACCTAGAACTAGGGTTCCTATATGATAGGTTCCTATCAGTGAGAACAATCAACCAGTGGAACAGCTTGCCTCCAGAAGCCGTGGGTGCTCCATCCATGGAGGTTTTTAAGAAGAGATTGAACAATTATATTTAGAAGTCCTTGTTGTGGTTAGCTGGCAGCTGGTGTGGATGGCTGAGGAGAGTGAGGACTCAGATGAAGGGCCAGGACCATTAGGGAGTAGACTGCTGCCTTCGGAGATTATGGGGACTGGCAGCAGTGATGAGGAGGTTCCTGAGGAGCCTGTGCCAAGTGCGCGTGTGTGCAGGGTTGCTCGTAGGAAAGAGCAGCTACAACAGCATGGGTGACTCTGGAGTAAGGCTGCAAGGTAATGGCCCCTCCTTCAAGAAGATAAAAGTCAGCTGTGAAGTGAACGTTCTTTGCAGGAAGCAAAGACATTTTGAAACTCAGCCTTGTGGACATTACAGTTAGTATTTGAAGACTCTTACGTTGTAAACTATTTCTCATCTGTTGTTTTTTGGCAGCAAAAACTTGGCAAGGCTCTTTCTTGTTGGAGCAAATTAGTTGGATGAACTTTTTATCTGTGAAGAAACAGGATTCATAGATGAAACATTAAAAGGTTGTGCTGCTGCCTTTGCCTTGTGCTTGCTCTCTTGGGTCAGAACAGTCCTAGAAGATCTCCTGCTTGAACAAGGGGTTGGACTAGAAGACATCCAGTCTCTTCCAATCCTATGATTCTCTGTGGTTGAATAAACCTTCACCCAGTGTTCTCCAAATGCACCAAAGGCAGAACGAGAAGCAATGGATGGATACTAATCAAGGAGGAATCCAAACTAGAACTAAAGAGACATTTCCAGACAGTTAGAGTAATTAATCAGTGGAATGGCTTGCCTTCAAAATTTGTGAGTGTTCCATCACTGAGGATTTTCAAGAAGAGTTTGGCCAACCATTTGTCTGGAATGGTATGGTTTCTTGCCTGAGGGTTTGGACCAGAGGACTTCCAAAGTCCCTTCCAACTCTGTAATTCTGTTATTCTACTCAGGCACCCTTCTTTAATTTCCATTGTCTCAGACAGATGCCTTTTGTAAATCCTTCTTTTGCTCCTGGAACAGCATTCCCAAACTTGAAAAGAAGGGTGAATTTCTGAAGTGCCCTGCAGTTCATACATGGCTTGATAAATGCAAATGAGACAAATCATTGCATGCATTCTGAGTTAAGCTACGGGTTTTTCTCCACAATAACGTTCTTAAAGGATGCTGCAATGCAGGGACGCCAGAAAATCCCCATGAGAAAGAAAATGGGATTGGATGCCTTGAGAACAAATTCAAGCTATCCTACCATATCCTTTCTTTTCTTTCTTCCAGGACTGGTGGATGGAGAGATTCTCATTACAAGAGGGAAGAACTCACCTCAATACTCAATAACAGAATAACAGAATTGGAAGGAACCTTGGAGGTCTTCTAATCCAACCCCCTCCTTGGGCAGGAAACTCTACACCATTTCAGACAGATAATTGTCCAATCTCTTCTTAAAAGCCTCCAGTGATGGAGCACCAACAGCTTCTGAAGGCAACTCATTCCACTGATTGATTGTTCTCACCTATCAGGAAAGTTCTCTTTAGTTCTAGGTTGCTTCTTTCCTTGATTCATTTTCTTTCATTCATTGCTTCTTGTCCTTCCCTCAGATGCTTTGGAGAATAACTTGACTCCTTCTTCTTTGGGGTAACCCCTTAGATATTGGAACTTCTATCATGTCACCCTCCTTTTTCTTATTTTCATTAAATTAGACATATCCAACTTCTGCAACCATTCTCCATCTGTTTTGGCCTCCAATCCAGTGGTGGGATTCAAAAATTTTTACTATTGGTTTTATTGATGTGGCTCAGTGGGCATGGCTTGGTGGGCATGGTTTGGTGGGCATGGATGGTGGGTATGGCTTGGTGGGCATGGCAGGGGAAGGATACTGTAAAATCCCCATTTCTTCCCCATTCCTGAGGGAAGGTTACTGCAAAATCCCCATTCCCTCCCCACCCTACCAACCTGCTTTCCATCTCCATTCTTCTGTGCAGGCCAACACAAGAAGACACAGCCAATGAGTTGGGACTCAATGGGGAGGCAGAGAATAGATGAGGGCAGGGCCAGTCAGAGGTGGTATTGGCTGGTTCTCTGAACTATTCAAAATTTCTGCTACCGGTTCTCCAGAACTGGTCAAAACCTGATGGATACAATCTGTGCTCCAATCCCCTAGAAAGAAAGAAGGGGTGCACTGAAGAGGGAAAGAGGGGGCATGCAGCAAAACCTGGTTAACTTGTGGCTTCATTCTGGTTAACCCAGCAATGCCCCCTTTTCTCTCATGGGCTAGAGCAAAACAGAGTAAACACATCTGTCCAAAGGTAGGAAACCATCAGAATGCTAAGTCAAGTTGAAATACTTCTTCAGCAGCTTAGTAGCAGACCATCGGTCTTCAAGTCTGCCAATCCAAATCTAATCCCTACCCTCTGTCTCCACTGTGGGATTTCTGTATTTCTTGCTTAGTGTTTGTTTGTCTGTTTAGAAAGGTGGAAAATAACAGATGACCAAATCAGAGAACTTAAGCATATTAGGAGGAATCTATTACTCTTATGCAACAGAACTGAATAAAACAGTCATTCAGGATTCTGCATATTTCTTGTTGAAGTGTTACTTATAAATGGGAAGTCCATCTTGATGGCACAGCAAAGAATGAACTGTAGCCCTTAGCTAAGTTCTTTGTAAGTTAAGTCAACAACAAACTTAAAATCAATGCTTTTGTAGAATCCTAGGGCTGGAGGAGACATTTGAAGGTCTTCTAGATCAACCCCCTCCCAAGGCAGGAGTCTTTGTACCATGATTTTGCAACTAACAACAACATCTACTTCTCTTAGCCTTCCATCGTAGCATTGAGCCTCCAGATCCTCAATCATCTTCAGAACTCTGCCCTCTTTCTATGGCCTAAGCATATATTTTTATGTGCCATGCTTTATTTAGGATTATTTTAGACATCTGTGTCAGGGTTTGAAGTAATAGCACAGATGAAATCACAATTCCAAGGCCCGAGGCTTCTTCAAAGTATAGATTTATTAGGCGTGTCATATTGGCATGGCTGGTGAAAACCTGACTCTGAAGTTCCCTGGATTTTCCCCACCCAATTCAAAATTCTTCCCCTCATTACACACAACCATCACATGCCCCATTTACATCCCCCTCCCAGCCCTGAAGGCCCCATCCATGCCCCTCCAGGGGTTGGTGAGAATGTCCTTAGTTCCCAGAAGAAAGAATGTTGTTTTGGTTACATATTTTCCCAGCTATCTCTACTCTCCCCTCTCTCTTTCCCACTCTATCCAGCTTCGCTGTGGCAACCCTGAGGTCGTCCAAAGATGGCTCCAGGGTTGACAGTCTGAGGTTATTGCTTGATCAGTCCTGTTCTGTTCTTGGAAGGAGAAACATCCTTTTCTTAGATTCAGAACATATATTGAATCCCCACCACCAGTTGCCTTTGGGGCGGGGGTCAACATTCAAAGATGGTTGCTGAAGCACGTCTTGACAGGTGCCATGAGGACAATTTGGGCAAGGCTGAAGAGACCATTTCCATCAGTTTGTGAGAGCCTTGGAGAAACACCTGTAGTCTTTATCATCCCTGCCCAGCACTCCTTAGCCAGTCGAGCCCAAGAAACCCTCTGATCATCTATTAATCCCTTTTGTTGCTCAGAAGGCACCACAAAGACTTCAGCTGTGCAAGCCATCTAATGATTCTCTTAAGATCAAAAGGCAGGTGTCATAAAGGTTATTAATATTTTCCAAGTAAAATAGTGTTTGCTTTTCAAAGCTCCTGCCAAATCTCTCTTGAAGTGTGTTTGCCATTCAGAAAAAAAAGAAAGAAAAAAGGAAAAAAAGGGGGGGGGGAATCTATGCTGGGTGCCTTCATCCAATATCTGGGAAGCCGGATTCCAGACCAATTTGTGATGCATGATTAACAGATCAGAGAAGGCATTAAGAAAGAAAGGAGAAAAAAGAGAAGAAAAAAGAACATTATCTCTGAAATGTTACAGAGTAGAATAGCTGCTTCACTCCTGGAACAACTCTGTTTATAACAGGCAACAATTTTATTTTATTTTAATTTTTTGCATTTTTATGGCGACTATATGGAGCCAATGCAAAACCATCTGGAAATTGTTTGGCCCTGTGCACTATTTTGAAATTTTCCCATGTTAAATGAAAAGATGGGAGTCATCACAATATGTTTGCAATATTTTGGGGATCTGCTTTATTCTTCACAGTGACCCTGAATAAAATCCCAGTACGCTACATCGGATCTCTCTGGAATAATGAAATAAGCCAAAGAATTAGGGATATAAGGTCTATAAAAGCCAGGATCTCTAAGTCACAATTCCTTGGAGGAACCATTATGATTTTTTTTCAACACCAGATTCCAGCCTTCCTTCTGTGAAACTGAGATACAACTAAGAATGTAATTTACAAGAACAATAAGATGGACTTTTCTGGCTTTATCTGTGGTGCATTGAATGCAGCACAGTACTGTTTTTAAACAAACAATCCATCAATCCATGGAACTCAGAGCTGCATTCATATTTAAAATATATGTTGGGATCCCTAGGTGAATAAGGATGAGAAGCTCATCTGGGTTTATTTATCCCGATGGTCAGACAGACCCAGAAATTGCACAGCTCAAACCAACGTTTTATTACAATCCAAGACCAGATCATAAATGTTTAAACAACCCAGTGCAATTTCAGAAATCAGAACGCTAGCTATTGTACAGATGATTTTGGATTGCGTATCTTTTATGGGGAAAGATACTAAATGCCATCAGTCTGAACAGACAGGCAGTTAATTAATAGTTGAATTAGTTGCAAGTGTAATTTCTTGCAGCATCTATACCTCTGGGACATATATTATAAGTTTTCGGTTGTATCAGAGGGACAGAGCTATCTTCTGTGTGAAAAGGATGTCTGGTTAGGTCTACCATCCATGATTGCAGATGGAAGATCATTAGAACTGTGAAGGCCAAGCATCTTTGGGGATAGGATAACCAGCTTCAGCATTGTGTGAATTGTTTATTCCTTCTATCAATGAATTAGTATAGCCATGGGGCAGCTGTAATTTCTGGCAGCTGGAATTCCCCTGTGACATTCTAGTTGGACAAAGCTCTTAAGATATCTCATGCATCTTAATATTCTTTACTAATCGTAACTTATGTTACGATCAGTAAAAGATGAAATCTAACCCCTTAATATTCTGGGGTTAGTACTATAGCCATTTGATCTGATCTTTTGTGGATTGTAACATATTGACAATATTCACTCTGGATCTTCTGAGTTAGAATGTTGGGAAGTATCCACAGAAGAAAACAATGGCTTTCAGACCTTCTCTGGGAACCTTCCAGAAAGATCTAGGCATCCACTGTGACTTTTAAAAAAAGATGGTGATAGGGAGTTATACATGGTGTCACCATTATAGGTTGTCACCAAATAATTTGGGAACACAGTCTGGTCTTTAACTGTAATAAACAATAAACATGATTTGATTTAGTGACACTTGAACTCAATAATGTTCAATTGAGTTGTTCACATGTTTGACTGCAGGTTTTACAAAAATATTATATTTATAATAATAATAATATATTCAGTGTAAATTTCCAGGCTGTATTGGATTAGGGTTCCAACTTCCCTTTCATTGCAGGACATGATTTATTTGCAAATTAACCACATAATTCAGAGTCAGATTTTTCCATGATTTGCACACTGCATTCAGATTATACGTGAATATACATCAGCTCCTCATTTCTCTTAAATATCTCAAGAGCCCTAATGGAAATGCATGCATATATTTTTCAGATGTGACAGAAAATATATATTGAAAATTGGATTGATATTTTTGAATAGCCATGAATTTGGACATAAGAAGCAGTTGCTATCCTGAAGTAATGTAGTTTGCAGCAAGAACTACAGCACAGAGATCAGACTGTTCACTGCAAAATATAAATTATAACCTTGTAGAATTTAGCTTTTCTACTTTGGACAGGTTAAGTATAGAGATTTAAACTTTTATTTTGGTAACATGAAAGAGTTTTATCACTGGCTTTCCTAGAAAGGAAATAAATAATGCCTAAGAATATAGCATATAATTTTGACGCAACTACCGATGGTTATGTACCTTGGTTTAAGAATCACCTTCTTTGGATATTCTATGTTCCTCTAAATAGTAGTTAGTGCACAATGGTCAAGTGAAAACATTTGAAGTAACGTTCTTCAAGAAAAGAACATTTCAGAAAATTCCCCCCCCTCCAAATTGCTACCCAGTTTTGGATTGTGGTTGGTTGGTTGCTTTTCTTATATTTTTGCTTTGTTTTCAGTGTCTTCTCCTTGGAGGAGAAAAAAAAAACACACACAAATATTTCTAAATCTGATGGCATTGCATGCATGCTTGTAATTATAATTTTTCATGTCTGGACCAGTGTTACATTTGTGCATGCAGAATCAAAAGATTTCTTGACTATGATATTGAGCATAGATTCATCAGCAAGAAACTGCACCCAAGACAATTTTGCTAAAGATTCCTTTCCTTCAGTGTTAAAGTGGGGATATACCAGAAAAACACAGCACAAAAAGGGTATGGCTGAAAACCCATGGCTGCAGTGGCACAGTGGTTAGAATGCAGTACTGTAAGCTACTTCTGCTGATTGCTGACTGCTTGCAGTTTGGCAGTTCGAATCTCACCAGGCTCCAGGTTGACTCAGCCTTCCATCCTTCTGAGGTGGTTAAAATGAGGACCCAGATGGTTGAGGGCAAGAGGCTGACTCTGTAAACTGCTTAGAGAGGGTTGTAAAAGTACTGTGAAGCGGTATATAAGTCTAATGCTACTGCTATATCCATCAAAATTGTTGCTATTGTTTGTTTCTTTGTTTAATGTTTTTTACATGAGCTAGAAAGCAAAAAAATATCAGGTAGGTAAGTAGGAAGGTAGATAAGTACGAAGGTAGGTACAAGACAGACAGATAGATAGGTGATGGATAGATAGATAGATAGATAGATAGATAGATAGATAGATAGATAGATAGATAGATAGATAGACAGACAGACAGACAGACAGACAGACAGATAGATAGATAACTAGATAACAGAAATTCTTGATCAAGCATTAGGGCACATATATAACTGAGAGTTTATACCTGAATAAGGAAACTAATTCCACTGAAAATTACATGTTCAGACAGTTGGCCACACAATGTTGCAGCCATTAAGCAATCAGACTCTATGTCTAAAATAGTCTTGAAGTGTTGAGTCATTGGATGAAGAAGGAATGTCGATTTTTTTTAAAAAAAACCAAATGCTTTAGTTTGCTTAAGAACATCTGGCAAAATCTATTCAATAAAATGTTTCATAATTTAGTAATTTCATTATTAAAGGAAATACTTAGTAACTGGAGAGGATTGCTCACTCTAAAGCAAGGGAGGGAGGAGAAGGAGGAGGAGGGGGAGGAGGAGGGGGGAGACCGCGGCACCCTTAGTGCCCTCTCAGCTTGGTTGTTTGTTTCCTTGCAGGCGTTTCATGACCCAACTAGGGAACCCCATCAGTGCTAGGAGGGAGGGGGCAGCCTAATCAAGGANAGAAGGAGAAGGAGAAGGAGAAGGAGAAGGAGAAGGAGAAGGAGAAGAAGGAGAAGAATGATAGGACATTTGAATCTCACTGTTTTCTTTTGACCCATTGTGTTGCTGAAGAAAATCAGTGTCTTTTGAGAAACCTTTCCTCAGATGAAAGATCCAGGCCCAGAGTTTATGTTAAAAGGTTTAGCTTTCAAAACATTGCCTGACAAATACCTAATAAATCTTCAAAGCACTTGTAAGGGGCAAGGAAGTTGTTATCAAGTGAACTCTGTCATGATAAAGGAGGATTAAGACTCAACCTAACACAAAGCTTGCATTGGAGATCAAGAAGTCCCAGCTCATTCACGAACTCTGCAGCCTCTGGCTTACTGAAATATGTACCACTCATGTTTTCCTTTGAGATGAATGAGCATCTTCAGAAGAAAGACAGTGTAGAAGGCTACACAAATCTTTTTGACATGAGGACCGCCATTTTGTCCTGCAAATGCAAATAGTTGTATTCCTGAGGGGTGTTATATGAATCTGAATCATTAATGTACATCAGGGATCTTCAAACTTGTCAGCTTTAAGACTTGTGGACTTCAACTTCCAGAATTCCTCCTCCAGTCATGTTAGCTCAGGAATTCTGGGAGTTGAAGTCCTCAGGTCTTAAACTTGCCAAGTTTGAAGGCCCTTGGTCTACATTATTATTGAGTGAGACATTCAGCAGAAGAAACCAGATTCCCCCCTTTTTTTGGATGTGCTAAAGGCGATGCTAAAATTTTAGTTCACAAAGTATGGTTAGGTTGTAGTTTCCTGCATGAAACCGGCAGGCTTCCAGGATTTTAGTTGGGAGTTTCCAAATCTACCTGAGAGGTCAGGAATTGAATGTATCTTCTCTGTAGGTAAAGCAATGCACAACTCCTGAGTTATGCTGAAATTAGCCATGCTAGTGAGTTTCTTATCAAATGCAAAGAGAACTGGACCAAGTCCAGAAAATCTGGAGAAGAAGCTGAAATCTAGAGAAGAAGTTTCAGAATTGACAGCACCAATGTATGAAGACTACTATATGCATTTATTTCATGGCCAAGTTTCTGGCAGCTGTTGTACACCTTGTTGTGCAACTTGAGTACTACACACCCCATACTGTACCTTGATTGCATATAAAGTTGGACTGTAAATCCCTTGAGTGGCAGAGGAAGGGAGCTTCTGCAACCTTTCTTCTCTCTGTAACCCACAACCCAGCCTGGTCAGTTCTGGAACTTGAACCAACAGAGACAGAAGGTTTGAACAACCTATGCTAACTTCTCCAATATGCTTGAAGTGGAGTAATCTTTGGAAAAGGTTCACAGTTTACATTTGGTACTCTGTCTCTGTTTACTTGTTCAAAATACAGAGAGCAAATGATGCTTTTATTGAAAGATTGCATGAACTTCCAGGTGCCTGACCAGCATAGTTTAAGATGTTGGTGGTCATTTTTATTCAGCCTTAAGTAGCTTGATGTCAGATGCAGGAAACAATGAGCCAGGATAGAGTTCAAAACACTGTGAGTTTATTTCATGGAATTTATACCCAAGAATCTGATCTACTAATGGTCAAAGTGAATTGGTATCAGATAAGAGTCAACAGACTTCAAGGGGCTTCGATCTTTTCTGAGGGCATAGGGACTCCAGCCTTATGACACATTTGACTCAACCCTCGCATTCAGCCTGGTCATCTCCTACACTTGAAATCTTAATTCACCAGCAGGTTACTTAAATTACCAGAATAGGCCATTCTGAGGAAGTTCTCCCCTTCCAGAAGCTCCATTATCAGCCTTAAGACAAGGCCTTATCTTCTAGACATCTTCCAGGCTCTGGAATGTTTGGTCCCAGTATTTAAAAAGGTGGTGAAATCGTATCTCACGCGCCAAATTACTGTAATGGCTGGTTTTCATGTTAGCTTAGATGTTAATGATGGTTTGAAGTCTGAATGTTGGAATTAACAGAAAGACCTGATATAAATTGGATAATGCATCACACGAAGGAGATTTGTCCATTACGGAGAAGCTTTTTGCATTGCTGTTAAACTGGAAGGGTGACTTTTCTGATATTCTGCAGCTCAAACAGCTTAGCTCTGCACAAATACCAGAGACTTAGTGCATGTTCCAAGGGAGATAATGGTAAAGTATTTTGCCTTTGGGGTAGATGTGAGTTATTGGGTGGGGGGGGGGAGGAGAAGGAGAGGGAGAAAAAAAAGNGGGGGGGGGGGGGGAGGAGAAGGAGAGGGAGAAAAAAAAGGCGGGGAGAAGTTTGCAAAATACTGTAGAAATATTTTCTTCAAAGGTCTTTTTAGCCCCCAGGAGTCTACGACGATGTTCAGCCAGGCCTTGTTTCACCAACATAATAATCAATTTATGAATAGCTAGAGGGCAGATTGCAAATGTACTCGTTTAGCCAAGGAAGAGATGCTTAATAGCCATTGAAACCACAAACAGCTTGACAACTGTTTGATCAACCAAGATGTCACCTGGAGAGATTAAGTGATACAATTTGTCTTCAAAACAGGCTAGATCATCCCAGAACAACGTGCCTAGTTTCAAATGTTGAGCTGAGTATTTGAGGGAGAAGAAATATTTCTGAGATGAGATTCATGGATCCTTCTTGACTATATTTCCTAGGCCTGTTGTTGTTTTGTTAAGAGAGATTGTGTGCATTCTCATATTGATTATCTTCAAGCCTGAACTTTTGGGGCCCATACAGATAGCTTGAAAGTCATCTCTATCTTTTATCTGAGGTAAAACATGGCAACTTCGTCAGTTCCTAATCCTAATTATTTGGCCAGTGGCAAGGAGGGGGGAAATTCAGTTTCTGTTCTTGTCAGTTATCTGCTGAAATTAGACATGAAATAAACAATGCCCATTTTTGAGTTAGCAATCTGGAACAAGACCCTCCATTATTATAAACTTTTGTGTTGCTTTTACTTGTCCTAGGAGTGTCTGTGAGGGAATCCAAAATCAGGATGAAGTCACAACCTTGTGATTAAATTAATCAATTAAGTTAAATTAAACACCATCCCTTTTTAATGTCTGTTGGTTCACGTTAAAAAAATGGCTTTTAATCTCCTAGCACTGGCATCTACCAATTTTTTCAGAACTGATTTTATTCAAATTGGAATACAGGATACCGTATTTGACTTCGATGTTGCCATGACCTAAATTGATCAATCAATTCCAGGATGAATAATTATTCTCAATTTCCAGAAGGTAAATCTAGAACCTCTTGGTGCTTCCTTATCACAAGCACTGTCTCCTGCAGATCAAGAGAAGAGGACCTCATCCCAAACAAAAAATTAAAGTTTTGATCCCCTGCCAAGCAATTTGTTCTGCCTTTAATCAAGATGTCATCTTTTATCTTTGAATGTCACTATTTGTTATTATTGTTGTTTTAAACCTGTATCAAAACTTTGAACTCTGTGGTGAATAAACCCTATCAATCATATAAACATTCAGGAAGACTTCAAAGACTTGCATATGAGTGAGAATCATTGATATTAAATATTATAGCTAGAGCCTGAAAGTGGAAAAGTCAACCGAGTGACATAGTTAATAAGATTGAAAAATGACACAGCAATTAGGGGTAAAGAAATATGAGGAGTAAGTGTTATAATTTACAATAAGTGTAATAATTCTATAAACCCAATGCTATAAAATCATATATTATTGTTGTTGTTGTTGTTTCTAGACAGGATTTGACATATTGTGTCTTTCCAAAGGATCTGGAATAGACAGTTTGTTGGTCATAAAACGTATCATTGTAGGATGTAAACTCTTCCAAGTCAAGCTGCTTTTTGCAATTGACCAATGATGATTTTGTCAATGCCAATGGGCTTTAAGTGATGTTCCAGATATTTTGGTACTGTTGTTATCATGGTTGGTTGCAGAGTCAGCCATGTCTTTAGATTGGATTTGGCANAAGTGATGTTCCAGATATTTTGGTACTGTTGTTATCATGGTTGGTTGCAGAGTCAGCCATGTCTTTAGATTGGATTTGGCAGCTTTGTCCAACCATCAAGTCTTTCCCAAGGACCTGGAATAGGCAGGTGTTAAAGATGTAATTTGATGGTGTTAAAGGTGTAATTGTCAGACAGTGAGAATCACACATTGTTAACCCTTTCTCACACTCTTTTACTATTTTGAACTGTTTGAATCTTCTCACAGCAGGAGAAAAAAAATAATCTTATTAAATAGGCACCGGTAATGTAAAGAACTGATGAGGATACCAACTTTCGCTTTCATTATCACCGGTCTTTGGCAATCTGGAATCCTTGTCCCATCTAAAAGCAAACATATACAGACATTCTTTTAAAAAAAGAATAATATTGGTTCTGGCTACAGGATAGGTCATACACATTTTCTTTTCTCCAGCTTCATGCCCTTGTGCCTTTTCTTGCTGCCAGGAATGTCCATAGAGGATGGTCAAGAGCCAAGATGGCAACCAAAATAGTGTGTTAAAAATTCCACTTTAAAAGTATATAGATAGATAGATAGATAGATAGATAGATAGATAGATAGATAGAGATAGAGATAGAGATAGAGATAGAGATATATA
>BHFT01060909.1:0-14839 GCA_004320025.1 Laticauda laticaudata
TGAAAGGCACGGCTGCATTCATTAGCAAGCTAGGTTCACCTGGGTGCCTTAGTGGCGCCGGTGCGCAGGTTTGAGCTGGACGGCATCAGCAGGGACCAGGCCATCGAATTTACCGAAAACCAAAGTAGCTCGTGAGACACACATCCATACAGAAGGCGCTGACGTCGATGGCAGATTGAGATTCTGCGTGAAATGGTTTGCTACAACTTTAACGAACACTACCAAATTAGCGCGTGGGGCATGACAATCTACCCGAGGGAAGCTCAAAAACAGCCCGACACGGCACATTACCTTCATATGACTGTGTTTTGTGTAGTGTGTGTTTTGTGTGTCGAGCCTGCTTAGCTTCCCTATCGGGTGGTATTATCCCACGTCATTGCTAGGCTTTTAAAGTTGTTTTTTAAAGGTGTTTCTGTTCTTCTGTCTCGTTTGGGCTTGCATTGCGAAACTGGAACAACTCTGTTTCATGTGGTGATTGTCATCACCAACTCAAACAAACTCCAAGTTCCCAATAACACACGGAGACCAAGTACCTCCCCAACCGAATCAGGGATTAGGCCTAAGCCTCAAATTTTAAAACCACACGGGCTGTGAGACCCTGACCCACATACAAACTCAATAAAGAAGCCTTGATGGATGGCCAGCATTTGAGATTCTGCCTGAAACGTTGCTCACCAACTTTAAAAGCACTACAAGACATGGGATAGATACCCGAATGGAAGGTCTGAACAGCCCACACATGCTAAGTACCCGCCGAAAACTTAAAAACGAAACAAATATCGTAGTGATATATCCAATGCTACAATATACATACACAGCATCACATCCATATATACGATAACATTATATATGCTGCTTTCAGCACTTCCTTATTTCGGGGTGTATTACTCCCACCATCACTTGTAGGTGCCTTCTTAAAGTTGTAGCAACGTTTCGGCAGAATCTCATCTGCATCATCAGGCCTTTCTGGATGAGTGTTGAGTTCGTAGTGTGGTCAGGCTATCACAGCCATTAGATTTAAATTTTGAGGCGCAGCCCCTACTGTCGTGTTTCTTTCTCCAAGGACTGCTTTTTTCCTTTCATCCCTGATTGGTTGGCCGCAGTTCTTGGCTCTGTCGTTTTATGGTCCTGTGACTGAGTTTTGCTTTCATCGATTCGGTGTTCTCTGGGTCTTCTTCTGTCTGTTTTGTTGGCTCTCTTGATTGGCTGGCACACACTGTGTTCCTGCTCCTACTTGGAGGCTTTTCAGGCAGCTTGGCTTTGGAGTACAAGCTGGCCAGACGGCGGCTACTCATCTATTAGGAAGCTAGGTTTTCATCTGCGTCGTGCCTGCCGGTTTGGCGGGTAGTGTTGTGAAGCTGGCACCTAGCGGTAAACAGGGGGAGTCTGTTTGCCTGCCCAGGGATTGTTTGCCTGGCTTCGTGGTTGGATGAGTCTTTCTGTTTACTGTTGAGTGCAGGCTTCCAAGACTGCTTGACTAGTCTGATGGAATAATTTCTTCTCTTCATTGCTTTCAGGTGTACTTCTTTTCAACTCTCCCTATGGCTTCTCTTTGACTGACTTCTGGTGGCTGGACGCACGTTTCTAATACTTGGCGTAGGGTTCTTCGTCTTGCCATTGAAGTGCATTTGTTAATGGACCTGTGGCTTTTCATGTGTTATGTGACTAGTTGAGGAGGTGTTGTTCCAATTTTTTTTAACGATGCATTTTTGTTTGTTCAAACCAGGCGGGCACTTGATCTTCTTATTTAGTCTGTCCACATAGATGGTCGGCCAGGCATTTGAAGCCAACACGGGGTGACTTTCGTATATGCCTTGGTTTTCGCAGTCAGCATCTATCTTCTGGGTTTCTATTTTTTGTCTGCTTATGGAAGTGCAGTCTGAGCATGTTGCACTGCCCTGTGTAGGTATCCTTAGCTCGATGTTTGTCTGTAGTTATCCTCCCTTAATGTAAGGGCGAGCGACAGCTGTTCTCCATGGACGGGCTCTTTGATTCCTCTAGGTCTCTGAATTCATGTCTTAGTGTGTTTTTGTGGCATCAGAGCCCTGACGTTGCTCCAGTGATTTTGTTCTCTTTGTGAAGGCCGTTGGCTGTCCGGGATACTTTAGTCAGGGTGCATAGTTCAGACTGTATCGTGTGTCTGTCTGCCAGGTCGTATGGTTCTTAGCCACCATTACTGTCTTTGGCCATAGGAGGTTTCCCATCTGCTGCTGGGTGTGGGCTTGGGATTGGCCGGCATTGACGGTAGCAGGTTGGTCTGTGGCTGTTTTCTTTGGTATCATGATTTGGTCCCTAGTGTGCCATCTGTTTTGTGTTTGTACGACTTCAGTACATCTCAGGCAGATGGTAGCTTGTTTTGTTTCCCATTTCCATGGTGAACTGTGATTCTCTTTGGTTGATGAGTGTTGTGGCTGTTTACCGGTGTGTCTAGGAAATTGTTTTAGTTCCTTTTCCTCATGGGCATAAATCACGAAATGTGTCATCTCTCTCTCTTCTCTCTTCCCTCACATGACGTATATTATGTGCCTGTTTAGCTTCCTTCGGGTATCTATCCCACGTCATTGTAGTTCTGTTTAAAGTTTGTAGCTCATTTGCTAGTTCTTTAAAGTTGGTACGCAACGTTTCAGCCACGAATCTCATCTGCCTATCATCAGGCAGATTTGAGATTCTGCTGAAACGTCTGCCTACAACTTTAACAGACACTGGACAATGCAGCTACAACTTTTAACAGAACTTACAATGACGTGGCGATAATCACCCGACATGGAAGCTAAACAGCACAAAGTGCTAAGTACCCGCGACGAGCCTAACAAACACCATAGTATAGTATATATAGTATACTATACTATATATATTATATATATAATTATAATAGTACTACTATATATATATATATATACGCTATAACTCACATACATACATACTAGGACATACATGACATAACATACACTACATACACCTACATTAGCCACTATATCGTCCTATGGCAGTGCTTTTTAAAGTATGTAAGCAACGTTTCAGCAGAATTTCTCATCCTCGCCATCATCAGGCTCGCGCACTGGTAGGTTCTTGATGCATGGGTACAGCGGTCTCACAGCTGTTGTGTTTGTGAGCCGTTGGTTTGAGATCCCAACGGCTGTGAGACCACTGACCCCACCATAACAAACCTCATACAGAAGCCTGATGGATGGGCAGATGAGATTCTGCTGAACGTTGCTACAACTCTTTAAAAGAACCACTACTCAATACGTGCGGGATAATACCCCGAAGGAAGCCTGAACATGCACATACAACACCAGCCACCAGATGGAATTTATACATGATAACGGCTGGTGTGTTGTGTATATATAGTTTAGTAATTTGCATTAATTATAAGGGTCTCAGCCCCATATAGTGAAAGGTTGAAGGTGAGTTATCAACAAAACCCTGCCTGACCCCCCCCCCCAAAGAGGTCTTCATTTGTGTCCATCTTTATTTTCTTTTGTGTATATTTGGTAAGATAAGCCTGTCACTAACCCCGGTGGAGACTCGACTGTTTGAGGGAGAGGCAGGAACATGTGCCAACAGGCAGAACGCATGGTCTAGCTCAGGAGAGGCCGCACGGGCCCTTATCCTCTCAAGGGCTGATGCTGTGACAACTGAATAAGAAGCCACGGACTATGCACGCTTCGTGGAGTAGAGGTGTGCTCTCGACAACAAGTGCTGGGAAATATCTTTCTCGTTTATGGATTCCTCTCTAAGCAAAAAACGTTTGGTGTCCGCCTTTCCCCAGTGTTCTGATATTTCTGTGGATTCATTCCAGCCCTTATATTGCCTGCATTTTGTGTATGGTTTTTACTTGTTTATATTTAAACCAGCATTTCACCCACCTCTGACTGCGGTAACTTCCTTTATGTCTGGGATTTTGTCTCCAGGTCAAGGATATTTGGAGCCTGCTGGAAGCAAGTGAAGGAAATAAAAGGGCTTCCACCTGTTTTTTGTGAACTGTGTTATTTTGACTCCCACCCTAGGTCATCACAGAAACCAATCCTAAATGAACCTCTTACAGACACATCTTCCAGGCAAGGTGATGGGATTCAATTTTGTGAAACAACTGATTTTGTTGGACGTGACTTCCTATAGGTGCGATCAATGCTGATGGCTCGGGTGGGCAATGGTTCTAAGTGGTCATTATTGACTGGGTGAGTCCTGGTCAATTGTCGACATCACTCACATCGAGCGGGCGCCTCCTTTGCCCTGGCCTCTTGTGCATTCATCGGGGAATAATTATTTTTGTTGTTGTGTTTACCTGCAACAAGTCATAAATCACTTTTCGGTGCACATTGGAACTTTGAATGGTCACTAAATTGAATCTGTTGTTAAGTCACAGCGAATTACCTCTTGTCATCAAAAATAACAAAAACGCTTCTGTGTGGTTTTACCAAAAACGGGTGCCCTAAATACCAGTCATTAGATTTAAAAAATGCCTGCAAGCCAGAGGTTACAAATCAGGCAGGGTCCAGAGCACCTTGAGGAATTAAAATAGTTAAATTGCCAAATGTAACTATTCAGCATTCCAACTTTTGCTTCATAAAGCTGAAATCCTTTTAGCAGAGAGGTCATTTAAGCACTCCAGAAACAGCCCACATCCAGGAGAAGCAATCCTTAGATCCATTTCGGACTGCTACCACTAAAGACACCAGCTGGTCTCAGGCTCACCTCACAACGAATATCCCAAGGAAATCCAGTCCAGATTTTAAGAAAGGCACATGCCCCCCCAGAAACGGCATTAATGCGAAAAAGAATCCAGTGCCAAGCTTGCATCCTGCCGCGTCTTTGAAGTTACACCCCAAAAGGACAGGGGCCCAGGAACCACTAAAAGCAGCGGGAAGGCGAAGACCCCGGCATCCCGGTACTAGATAACAACGAAACCCATGACGGCAGGAAAAATCAAAACATACGTAGATACAAAACTAATTACAATTCACTAAGCGAGTAGCTGCTTGCTTGTTAAAACCACATTCACTCAGAACTAAGAGAACAAATAGACACAGGAACTAGCCAGATTTCTCAACCCAGTTTCTTTTCAGGAACAGAGATTAACCTTTTTCCTTACAAACAAAGCTAAATAGGGAAAATTATCCCATCAATAAACACAGGATTAAACATCACCAAGCACTTCACCAAAAACCAGTTTTAGACTAAAACTCAGAAAAAGTATGTAAACTCACATTTGAATGTCAATATTTCTAGATAGCCAAGAAGCCTTGCTGAGTGTCACTCATCTTGGTTCCTTGTCTTTCCAGCAGCTCTGCTTCATTATTCAATTATTTCTTCAAAGTGCTGATCCGGCTGGAAAAACTCCAACAGGGGAGTATTTCCTCCCAACACCAGTGTAAAAAGTTTAAAGCAACCCTTCCCCTTTAAGAAAGTACCAGCAAAGAAAAAAAAACCCTCTGGAGTCTAGGCTTATCCCCAAGGATGTAATAAGGGTTAATGGAGAGGCAGTTTCTGTAAGCAGGCAATAAAGATTACTCTAGAAACAACACCAGAATGTTTCCTTCCTGCCTTCCTTATAGGATTAGCCCTGTAAAGTAGGGGTGAGATGCAAACATTTTTACGACCATTTCTGTGGGTGTGGTAGGTGGGCATGGCCATGTGACTGGTGGGCATGGCTTCTTCTTTCTTTTTTTGCAGCACCCCCCATGCTCCATTTTCTTACCTCCTGGGAGTCAGGGAAGCTTCCTGAGAGTCCATTTTTGCTTCCAGGAGGCAAAAAATGGAGTATGGGGGGCCGCGCAGCACCCCCCCACATGCCCCTTTTTGCCTCCTGAGCCTCAGAGAAGCCTCCTGGGCAAAGCAGTAATACAGTGAGTAGGATCCTGGCTCAGCTGATAAGTCGGAACAGCAGATCGTTGGGAGAAAAAAAAAAGAAATACTGAATACTTGACTGAACCGGTAGCTGTTGTTTTACTTGTGGTTTGGCCGAACTGTATCATTTTTTACTACTGGTTTGCCGAACCTGGACGAACCGGTAGAATACTACCACTACTGAAAAGTGGAAAAAAAACAAAAGGAGATTTTTTCCAATAACATGTTCTGAACTGCTTAGAAAGTTCACAACAGGTTCTAATGAATAGGTGAGCACTGGTAGAATCCCACCCCTGCTTCCAGGCCCCACTAATCCTAGCACATGAGATGCAACTTTATTTTACTATCAAACAGAAAAAACCCCCACAAAAAGCAATAAATTCCATTGCATTCTCATTCCCTCTCTGGCAGTAAACCAATCTCAGAAATGATAATAAAAGTACTTTTTCTAAAAAAAGAAAGAAAACCTTATTTTCCTGCTTAAAGTAGTGTGACTTAAAGTCATACTACTTTACAATGGCAAAGGAAATAAAAATACATGGCTGCTAAAAACAAGGAAAACAATTTGAAAAGCAAATTTTAAAAAAGCAAGGAAAATATAAGCTTGAAGTTTCATTGTCTAAAAGAAGATCTAAAATTTATTTCAAAAAATCTGCCATATATGAATATGAATTCCAAGTCACATAAAACCACACAAGATTTCAACCAATAAACATAAATCAAAGTAAATCAAAAGCTTAATTGCAATTATAAACCAAATGGAACTTTACTTACTTTGGGGGAATTGTAACAGTATTTCCTTTAGATAATGAAAATGTAGAGGATTCTTTTCCTAAAATTGTAGCATTGTATATCAAAGGCTTTATGCTGGGGTTTTTCAACAGTATCTGTTGCAAAAATACAATATTTTCATTTACTGGATCTTTTTACTTTGCTTTTCAGAGCAGCTCCCAAAGATTTATATAAAACTGTGCATAAAGACTATGTGAATCAGTATTACATTTTTTAATTTCAGTAAATGCAACAACTGCAAGATGTGGGAAGGAGGCAAGCTATATAGTATATTCTTTTTTGTAGATGTACTTCATAAAAAAGACAGTTATTATTCATATAGGTATCGGTAAAGGTTTCCCTTGCACATATGTGCCAGTCATTTCCAGCTCTAAGGGGTGTTGCTCATCTCCATTACAAAGCCAGAGAGGCAGCACAATCCAAAGATGTCTCTGGGGTCATGTGGCATGATTAAACACCAAAGATGCATGTAATGCTGTTACCTTCACACCAAAGTGATCCCTATTTTTCTATTTGCATTTTTACATGCTTTTGAACTGCTAGGTTGGTATAAGCTGGGACAAGTAATGGTAACTCACTTTGTTATGCGGTGCTAGGGATTCAAAACGCTGAACTGCCGACCTTTCTGATTGACAAGCTCAGCGTCTTAGCCACAGAGCTACCGTGTCCCTAATTACTCATATATTACAGATAAAAGAGAAGCTAAAAGATGGTGAGTTGTACTTAGGCTTTAAATTACATTTTTATTAGATGATAGCTCTGGTAACAAAATAGGGACATCCAAAAATCACAGATCACTATTAAAATTATGCCAAGTAATCATAAGTATTATGGAAACTGAAGTGCAAAACATCTCGATAACACTGTGAAAACATTTTTCAGATCTGCAGATAATAACCTAATATTTGATATGGCATGACTGGCTATTAAATTCGGAAACCAGACCTCTAGCTATGAATCAATAAGTGCAACTTTTTTTCTTCATATTACAGCTTATCTTCCAGTATCTATTTATTTACGAGGCTTCTTGTGTTGAGTAGCTTGCATTTAAGGTCAGTAGTAGCTGGAATTGAGTTAGGGGCATGTGTGCCTAGTTTTGGGTGATAGTGGATTCGATGATATAATACTAATAACACTTAATATAAAGGTTCATTTCTTCCAATATTACTAAAAGAAATCGCCAAGCTCACTTTCAATTCTATAAAATTTACTTAAAATCTTAATGTACAAATACCTTTCTAAGAATAGTAGCATGGAGTTGGCCAGTAAACTCTAGTGTTTTCTTAGGTAAATACTGAGGAAGACGCTCATATAAATAGACACAAAGCATAAGCATCATGACTGGATTTGGATCGCAAATGTCAGCAGCCTAATTTTATATTAAAAATAAAGCAGTGTAAATTGATACTATACATAAAATATTTGAAAAAATATTAAGAGACTGCAATTTTACTTATCTTTTTAACCAATGATTTTTCATATTTAAAGCTACTACAAAACAGAAAATAAAACATAGGAACTGGGAGACTATGGAGATTCTCAGTCATCCAGGTCATGGTTGTCCCAAAGGTGCTGCTTTTCCAAGAGGCAACTGGACTTTCTAGTTTTTCTTTGAAGACATTTTGCTCTTCATCCAATAAGCTTCTTCAGCTCTGGCTGGATGATGGGCAATGGAAGGATACAGACAGCTGGTCATTTTCATTCTTTTAGCAGTCACTGGGGCTGTCTGGAAGCTTATCTGTGTCATCAGGGTTACCTGAATGGTGCAAATGGGTGTGGAGTTTTCTAGTAACCATTGAAAAGACTGCATTGTAGATTGGAGATATATGATGTCATATCTCTTCCCCTCTGTTGAGAGAGGAGAGGGCTATCAGATTCAAAATCCTTCCATTCCCCACCATCCAGTCACAACTGAAGAAACTTCTTGGATGAGAAGGTTTTTCTTTTCAAAGAAAAACCAGAAAACCCAACTGCCTCTTGAAAAAAAAGTACCTTTGGGATAGGGACTAGAACCAATTGTATTTCAAACATCAATATAAGGCAATACATAAAAGCAGATATCTGAGAAACAAGGGGAAATTTACATGAATATTTAAGTACTGATGAAGTATGAAATACAGAAAATACTACATTTTCACAATTCTTTTCATACAAATATTGATAGTGACTGGTTGTTTAAAATATTTCTAAAAGATTTTCCACCAGATTATCAGTGTAGTACCAAGCACTTGTAGAAGGATGTGAAATAGTCTTAGACTACATAATCTATAACAGTGGTCACCAACCGGTGGGCCACGACTCACTGTGGGAGTAAGAAACTTTTGATGGGCCACAGAGAAATCTTAGCCCCAGAGCACACNTCAATCTGCCTTCTGATTTTGGTTAAAAGTTGCTCTTTTTAATAAAAAATTCAATATTTATATAAATATTTATAATATTTACATACAAGCCATGCCCAGCCAATCACATGACCACCAAGCCACACCCACAAATTAGGCCACACCCACAGAACCGGTTAGTGGTCTCTGGGATTTAAAATTATGAGTTTGGTGGTCCCTGAGGTCCAAAAGGTTTGGTGGTCCCTGATCTATAACAGATTTTTTGGAATACAACACAGGATAGGGAACCTGTCATACAAATTGTCTGTTGCAAATGCTAGCCAAAATAGACTTTCAGTCTTCTTGTCCAGGGGTATCAAAGTCATGTTATCATGGCGGTATCACATTATGTATTGGGACTTTCCCCTTCACTAAACTGGGTGTGAGCGTGGCCAATAAAGTGAAATTGTGATTCATCCTAACCTCCTCTAACCATTGCCATATTTTAGTTGGATTTCCAATATTGCTGGCATTATTAGTTACTTTTTTGAAAGCAAATTTCCCATCCACACACATTAAAATCTGATGTTATGGTTAAGATGCAGCCCGAGAAACCAGAAATATGTAAATTCTAATTCTTCCTCAGTGATGTTAGCTGACTGAAAGATGTTGGATCTATTTCTTTCTCTTTGTCTAGTTGACCTAGTAGGGCTATTGTTGTGGTAAGAATATGAGGATTCTTGTGCACTATCTTGATATGACAAATAAAGGCAAAATATAAGTCAAATAAATTGATGCATAATTAATTCATATTTTTGAAATATTACAAACCACCATAAAATTAAAGTTATATATGCCTTTTTTATTCTTACAAAAAGTTAAAATAAGCTAATTGGATAGTTTTATACCAATATAACTTAATAATTAAATAATTATATTAAACAATATAATTAAATTGTTAACTACCTATGTATTAAATTGTTAACTACCTATAATTACCATACTTTAAAAATAGGAACATAAACTGGAATAACTGAAAGAATATAATTATTCATAGATTATTTCTAATATAAGACCACTTACCACTATATCTATGTCAAGATTTATTGCATGAAAAGCATTCACAAGTAGCAAGGCATTGTGCAAATACTGTTCAGAACTTGTGGGATGAGTGTACATATTCACAAAGTGAGTTGAAATCTGCAACAAAAATGAAAATGAAAGTTTTTCTGAGTGAACTTATTGAATGGTTACAGGTGCAGAATAACAAAATAAGAGTAACAGAATAACAAGTTGGAAAGGACCTTGGAGGCCTTCAAGCAGGAAACCCTATATCATTTCAGCTAAATTGTCCAAACTCTTGAAAACCTCCTGTGTTGGAGTGCCCACAACTTCTGGAGGCAAGGAGTTCCACTGATAGTTCTAACTGTCAGAAAATGTCTCCTTAGTTCTTGCTTGGGTTTCTCTTTGATTAATTTCCATCCCTTGCTTCTTGTCCTGCCTTCAGGGACTTTGAAGAATAGATTGACCCTCTTTTCTTTGTGTCAGACCCTTAGATATTGGAACATTGCCATTCCAGTATCTAACCCTATTTGACCAATCCTGAATATTATATCTGCTCCTCTCCTATTATTTTTCGAGGAGACAACACACCCACACAGGTTTTTTTATACATACATGTATAAAATGTGTGTGTGTGTTGTAGCAACTTTTCAGCAGAATCTCATGTGCCATCATCAGGCTTCTGTATGGAGTTTGTACAAACTACATACAGAAGCCTGATGAGCAGCATAGATTCTGCTGAAAAGTTGCTACAACTTTAACAGCACTACAATGATGTGGATAATACCGAAGGAAACTAAACAGCACACATGTAAGTACCCACGAAAGCTTAATATAATATATATATATATTTTTTTTTTAAAAAAGTTTTTGCGGGTATTTACATGTGTGCTGTTTAGCTTCCTTCGGGTCTTATCCCACGTCATTGTAGTGCTGTTAAAGTTGTAGCAACTTTTCAGCAGAATCTCAGCTTAAAAAAAAATATATGTATATATATATAATATATATTTTTAAGCTTTCGCGGGTACTTACATGTGTGCTGTTCAGCTTCCCCCGGGAATTATCCCACGTCATTGTAGTGCTTTTAAAGTTGTAGCAACTTTTCAACAGAATCTCATGTGCCATCATCAGGCTTCTGTATGTAGTTTGTACAAACTCCCATACAGAAGCCTGATGATGGCACATGAGATTCTGCTGAAACTTGCTACAACTTTAAAAGCACTACAATGACGTGGGATAATACCCGGGGGAAGATGAACAGCATTAGATAGATAGATAGATAGATAGATAGATAGATAGATAGATAGATATAGATATAGATATATAGATATATAGATATATATGTATATCCCTCCACCCCTCCCTCTCTCTCCCCCCCTTCCCTTTCCCTCTCCCTCTGTCTCTCTTTTGAAAACTGCAAGTCATTTTGATATCATCTTATCTGATTAGGGCACTTCTGTATCTCTATTGTAATAATCCACATTTTGTTGTCTTTTATCCTTCATGAATAAACTGCTCCCCTCTTTCTTCTACCATTGCAAATATTTAAATTCTCCTTATACCAAATTTGGTCACTGATATAGGGGTAGTCAACATGATTATAATTGAGCCCAGAATTATGGTCCTAAGTCATGCCACCTTTACATCACCATGCAACCACAGCCAATTTTACCTTTTTGTGGTAATTTAACAAGTACCATGTTTATTAAGTGAACCTTAATGAAGGAATAGCTAACACCCTAGAAGATAGGCTCAAATTCCAGATAGATCTTGAAGGACTTGAACACTGGGCCCTATCTAATAAAATGAAATGCAATGTACAAAAAAGTGGGATTGATAGCATCACCATCAGATAGATTCATAACTGGCTGAAAAACTGCAAGAGAGTAGCCCTTAATGCTACTTCATCTACATTGAGGGAAGTCAGCAGTGGGGTAGCACAAGGTTCCATCTTAGGCCCAGTACTCTTCAATATCTTCATAAACTTCTTAGATGAAGGAATAGAAGGGGACTTAACAAATTTGCAGATGATACTAAGCTGGCAGGAGTAGCTAACAGCCTAGATGGCAGGCTCAAGATCCAGATGGATCTTGACAGACTTCAACACTGGGCTCTTTCTAACAAAATGAAATTCAATGTCGAGAAAAGTAAAGTCCTACACTTCAGCAAGAAAAACTGAAAATACACTTACAGACTGGGTGAAACCAGCTTAATAGCAGTAACTGTGAGAGGGATCTTGGAGGCTTAGTGGACAACAAGCTAAATAGGAGCCAGCAGCGTGCAGCAGCAGCCAAAACAGCCAATGCAATCCTAAATTGCATTAACAGAGGGATAAAATCAAGATCAAGTGAGGTACTAATACCACTCTATAATGCCTTGTAAGACCACACCTAGAGTAGGGGCCAAGCTATTTTCTCAAGCACCTGTGCACCAGACAGGGAATAATGGATGGAAACTGAACAAGGAGCGATTCAACTTAGAAATAAGAAGAAATTTTCTGACAGTGAGAACAATCAACCAATAGAACAGCTTGCCTTCAGAAGTTGTGAGAGCTTAATCACTTGAGACTTTCAAGAAGAGATTGAACTGCCATTTATCAGACATGGTGTAGAGTCTCCTACCTGGGCAGCGGGGGTGGGTGGGTTGTACTAGATGACCTACAAGGTTCCTTCCAACTCTGTTAATCTGTGACATCTGCAACCTATTCTTTGCAATGGGGATTTTTTTTTTGCTATAAACTGGAAATAAACCCCATTTTCAGCATACACAAAAAAGTGAATCAGCAAATCATGGTTACATGAGCCCAGGACACTACAATCAAACAACAACCAGATCCAAATGCAGTCATGTGACTCAAGAAAAGCTACATTAGGCAAGAGAGTCTTGACAGCAGCTATGAGGAAGCAGCAGGATTTGCAGTAAGCAAGAAGGCCAACTTCCCTCATGCAGGACCAGGGAGCACTGCTGCCCTGCTGCTCCTCTTGCTCTCCAGACATCCATCAAGACAGAAGTTGGACTCAGAGAAAAAACTGCTTCCTACAAACTTTCTCCTCCACATTTCCTTGGGGAGAAGGCCCTCTCCTTCCTATGTGAATAAAAGTCCCAAAACTTGGAATGTGTGCATGTATGTGCATGCATGCAATTGGCTGCCAGCAGTTTTGGGAGGTGAGGATCTTGTGGGGCACCAAATTGTCCCCACATCAAGTTAGCTGGTACGATTTGTTCCATCCTGACCCAGAGATACTGAGTCAACCACACCCAGTGAGCAGGCCAAACTCACTCAGTTGGCTAAACTCACTCAGTTGACCATGCCCAGTGAGCGGTGTCAAGCTGGTTATACCAACCCATTCACACCAACCCAGTCAGCCACACTACCCAGTCAGCCAAACATTCCTGGCCCCGAGGTCAAGCACAGCCCTGATGTGGCCCTCAATGAAATCCTGTTTGACACCCGTTTTAGACTGAGGTGGCATCAAATTGAATGAAATAAATATCCCAAAAGATAAAGATTCAATATTGCAGTGAGAGTCTCAGATAAAAGATTTGACAGTGAGTTTTGAACATAGTTTAAAAAATAAAATACTCAGGAGACATAATATGTACAATCCAAAATGATAACCATATTAAATAACTTATAGTCATAATTAAATTTGTTTTTTGTTTGGTTCAAGCTTCATAAAAGTACATTAGCTTTTTCCATTAATATGTTAAAATATTTAAAATTTTAAATAAACATAAAATAACATTTCTATCAAAAAGGTTTTAAAATCTTTCTTACCAAATAGGGACAATAGCTTGCCACTTGTGCAGCAAGGACAAGGCCATCATGAAGATCTCTGTCGAAGTTAACTATCCATCTTTTTGGAGGTATGTCCCCTATTTAAATGAGATTTTAGAATTTCACAATATAAAATTTGTGGACTTATAAAACTGCTGGGTTTGTTCTTTATAGGAAATGCAATGTATCTGGTAAACCTGACTCTTCTTAGAACTATTAAAAACTATCACTCCTTCATTGAATTATATTATTAGGCTTCCAACGTCTCCATAAATCTGCTAGTCAAGGATGATACTTTTGCAAGCTGAGGCAGAAAAAAATCTTCAATATACAGTAGGTACACTAAGAAAAACAGGGAGCAATTTCCTTTCTTGCTGCTTCATTTTCTAATTTGTCTTAAGATCTCCCAGACACTTTGGCACCCAAAGTGTGCTCTTTCTTCTTATGAACTGGTCCCAAATCTCAATGTAGGACACCTGTCCAAAATCGTATTAGCTGCTTGAGAATGGAACAGAGGAGGTACAACTGGTGCATAAAGTCACTTCTGAGAAAATAACTTCACAGGGGACTATGGGAAACACATTGCTTTGTTTTCTTATACTTGGTTCTTTTGGCCACAGAACAGCATAAATGAGCCTAAAACAGTAAAATATTACAATCTTCCAGACCATGTCTATAGACAATGAGGAATGGAGATAAAGGATAAAAGTTAACAGAACAGAAGCAAGGAAAAGTATACAAAGAATTTAAAGATGAATTATATTAATACTAAAATATGTTTATATTTTAATATTGTTTTTTAATAAAACATTTATTAATTTTCCAAATTTTAAAAAACATAAAACAAAATTTCATACATTGTTATCAACATCAAGACATCTTTTACATTTCCTCACATTTTTCAGTATATGAATTTACTTATTCCTTTACTGTTGCATCTTACTCTTACTATAAATCAATATCTTTTATCCTTACATCTCAATCTTCTTCATGGTATATTTACATATTTACATATTCCCTCATTCTTTTCCTAATTGCC
>BHFT01060911.1:0-10798 GCA_004320025.1 Laticauda laticaudata
CAATATTTATATAGTCAAATTTTCTAAGTTTGTTTTACCATGACAATACAACTGAAAAGCCCTTATATGACAGTCATGGGGTGACATTCATTAATAGTTTTTTAGGAACTGACGTATTAAAGTCTTCACGTAGTTCATCATAATCATTATTTCTCTTCTCTTTCTCGCTTATAACTTCAGAATGGGGTAAATAGCTTTGTTATATTTGGGATTCTTGAGCCATCTTGTCTCATAATCCTTCCCTGATGGCCCTTTGTCTAAAGCGATTTCACAGTGAACCAACGGATGCAAAGAGGATGTAAAACGGACAAAAAGCTTGCCATCCATCTCGAAAACGTGATGTACTACTGCCTCCGTTATTGCTTCCTTCTCTATCCATTCAGGCATCCGTTTATTGACGTTCATCCGCCTCCAAAAGTTTTGGGCTGGCCTAAAACTTATTGCGCAGAAAATGTATTCCAGTTCGGTCCGTTCTGCATCGCTACGCATCCGGCTATGCATCCGTTACCAATCCGCTATATCCGCGATATCCGCTAGGCATCCGACTTGCCGCCATCCGCGCAACTCGGCATTCCGAACCGGACGCAGGGAGAGAAGTCGGAAAACGGACACGGAACGGCTCATGCCAGAACGGCACTGCCGCAACGGAAAACAAAGCATTTAAAAATTGGAAAAAATGTTCGCAGAGGGGACTATTCTCGGAATATTAAGGAGTCTACAGGATGCCAGAGGAATGCACTTAGAGCATGCCTAGCGGAAAACCATATACTGCCTTATAAAGCGGCAGCAAATCCCTGATCTCACTTTCAGAAACACAGCCCCAGCGTCTTGCAGACTCTGCAGCCTTCATTCTGGCTCTTCTCTTCCACGCATCCAGTCATGTCCACCGTGATTGTAACAAAGTCCTTTGGCAGCCACCATCGTCCGCAACAGTGCGAAGCCATTGCAGCTCTGTGAACCTCTACTGCCGAAAGAAAAGGAGCCACCCAAAAAGATGTCTGGATCCGAGATGGTTCACCAGAAGAGCAGAGGACGGAGCTTACAAACAACGCTGATGGTGGAGCTCAGGAAACAAAGACACCTCGGGCCGTTCCAGAACTTCAATAGGATTGCCTCCAGCCCTGTTTGACGAAGTGTGCAGTGGCTGACACCCGGTTGACCAAGGCAAACACCAGCTTCCGGCCAAGCTGAAACTGGCTCAAGGGTGCAACTCACTCTGTGCCCACTGGCCTAGGGACCTCCCTACAGAGAATTTGCAAGTTAGGGCTGGAGGGTGCCATCAACACCATTCAGCATTGGTGTTCAGAGAAGGCTGGTGCAGGGCCTCATCGAAGAATACAAGGAGAGCTCCTCCATTAACCCTCCACGAAGAAGGATGGAAGAACAGTTGACAGAGCAAGTGGTATCAGAAGTGGAACTTCCCCACACGTTGGAGCCATAGATGGCCAACACGTGGCCTGCAAAGCCATCCACCAAACTCCGGGTCCACTTATTCAATTCCAGGGTTTCCTTCAGCATTCAATACCTCTTTGCCATGGTCGGATGCTGAACTTACAATTCATGTACATCGATTGCTTCAGGAACGGCTACATTTCAGATGCCCAGCGTAACAACGGCAGTCACCTCAGGAGGAGCTGGAAGGCAACCTCATCGTGGGCTTCCCAATCAGGAACCCACTGCCCAACGACCAACAACAAGATGTGCCCTACTTCTCATGGGGGATGCGCCTTTCTCCCTCACAAACCTACTTTCATGAACCCTTACACTTCCAGACTCCTCACCCATGAAGAAGGATCTTCAACTACAGGCTGTCCAGGGCAAGGCGGGTGGGCTGGAGAATGCCTTTGGCATCCTTGGCCAACAGGCTTCCAGGTCACTTCTCACACCATGCAGCCATTGCCCAAGAGGACCGTGAGGAGAATCATGGAGCTTGCTGCATTCCTGCACAATCTCATGCGCACCCGCATCCAGTCTTGCAGAAACAGGACTCGTGACCTCCAGCAAGGCAATGGACATGGAGCCTGGAATGGAGGCAAGGGCGAACTCTGATCGACACTGAGGATGTGCAAGGCCCCAAACAGAGCCTCACATTGAAGCGAAGAGAAGCAGCGCAATCTCCTGAGACACTGGTGCAACTCCCCAGCTGCAGCAGTGGAGTGGCAAAAGACAGGATGGTAGGATGCTTAACTGGATTGCTTCCTTCAGCGTGTCTCATCACGCGATGATGATTGGGCATCTATGTTTGGTGGCGTACAATGACAGGGCGTTTAATAAGATTGTTTTATGTTGACATGTGTGGATAATTATTCAGTTATTATTATAATAAAGGGCCGTAGGTAGTGGTCCTGGAGGGTGGACCATTACAGTCCCACTATTGATTGCACTGGAGGTTTAGCTATCCCACTGCCTATCCATAACCCATCCCACAGGTATCACTAACCCATCCCTAAAGCCTATCCTTACACATCCCACAAGCAATGCAAAGCTTAACCATTTCTAAAAGTTTCCAGCAAGACTTTATTAAAAAAAAGAAAATGAAAGCAAGCTGTGTAGAATAATAACAGACTTTATTAACAACAAGCTATAAGACAAGAAATGAGTCTCTGGTACTCCTCTTGGGTCGCTCAGTCCCAGGGTGGAAGGGTGCAGTTGCCGTGGAGGTGGCTATGCTGGAGTGCTTATCATTCGCTCCTCCAGAAGCAGAAAGCCCCAGAAGAGCGAGCCTGTGCTGCAAGAAGCCCCAGGAGAAACAGAGTGAGGGCCAGGGTGGGATGGTTAGCCCTGTCCTCTTGCCAGGGCTGGCACAAAGATGCGCTGAGGCTTGCTATGCTTCCGCAATGGATTTGAGAGTTGCTGGCTGGCAGGAAGCTGGCCAGAGACCAAGGCTGCAGTAAGGACTGCAGGGAGGCCGCACAAGGGCTGGCCAGAAGGCTGGCAGGCAGGCAGCACAAAGGCTGCAGGCAGGCAGACAGCAAGGCTGGCAGAAGGCTGCAGGGCAGGCACCCAAGGTAGCAGAAGGCAGAGCAGCAGGCAAGGCAGCAAGGCTGGCAGGCAGACATGAACAAGCTGGCAGGAATTGCAGCAGCAAAGCTTGCCAGGCAGCTGGCAGGCCAGGCTGGCAGAGAGCTGCAGCAAGAGGCTGGGTAGCAAAGAGCTGGTAGCAAGGCTGGCGCAAGGCTGCAGGCAGACATGCAGGGCAGGCAGCAAGGAGTGCCATCCATCTTGGCAGACATGCTTTACCTCTGCAATGGCGACCTGTTCCGAGCTGCTTCCGTTTATCGCGGGCTGACCAAATGCATCCCCCCATTCAGCAATTAGACGGCGCTCAGCATCCGCTAGCTTCCGCTGATGCATCCGCTAGGCTTCCGCTCCCCATACGCTTCATCCCTGTGTTCGCTGTGCATCCGCTGTTCTTTCTGTGTTGCTTTTGCTGAGCCCCCAGAAACCCTGCGGATGTGCCATTTTTTTTCTTGCCCTTTTTTCCCCAATCCCTGTCCAATCACTGGGCTTCCGATTCCGCATCGCTTTGCATCCGCCCTGCGTCCTCCCCGCGTCCATGCTTAATCCGCTCCAGTATGGCAAATTTTTGCCCCTTTTGAGAGCGGATAACAACGGATGGAACATTTTGCTCGTCCTCTGTGTCCTTTTTGCATCCCTTGGCCAGTGTGACATGGGCTTAAAGTCTTGTAAATATTGTTCAACTATAACACACTCTTTCTGGTTTATTTCCTGGGAAATGGGAATTAACTGAACTTCTCATCATATTCCACATTCAGAAATTACTGCATTTTATTAATCAGTGGTAGGATTCAAATATTTTTACTACCGGTTCTGTGGGCATGGCTTGGTGGGCATGGCAGGGGAAGAATATTGTAAAATCTCCAGTCAGAGGTGGTATTTGCCAGTTCTCTGAACTGCTCAAAAATTCCACTACCAGTTCTCCAGATCTGGTCAGAATCTGCTGAATACCACTTCTGCTCCTAATGTATATCCTCCTGTTATAAAGTCTCTGTATATGTGCATCAAACTACAATGAGTTTGTTTCCCTTGGTATTGTGCATTTGATTGACACTGCCCTTTGTCTTATTGGCACCTCACATTTGATGATTACCAGAAGCTGAAGATTTCAACGTGCTTGGTTCCACAATCCTTGTGGAATTTTAAAATTTCACTTGTTTGGTTCCACAATCCTTTGCTCAACTAGCTGGTATCCTAATGAATGATGGCTAAAAGGTGATATTGGAAAAGGCTACCAGTATGAAGAAATAAGTCTGAAATAAACCCTGAAAATAATAGACCACCTTCCATACTATTTTTATTTTTGATACTGCATCAAAGTATTGCAGTTGCGTCATAATCATATTGGTACACAGTTTGGAATTTTTTCCAAAGTTCTGAATTGTGATACTACGCATTGTTAAATCTGTTTTACAATATGGACAAATGTGAGCCATTGTATCAGAAATAGTTTTTAATATCACATCTTTTTTATTTAGTATGTTTATATCACAGAAAGATTAAAAATAAAATGCTAAGATACATACATATACATATATAGATACAGATACAGTAAGTATTCCATTATTTTTTTTCATGCATATTTTCTAAAAACAGCAAGAATGTGAAAATTGTTTTGTATTATGAACAGTTCTCCAACAATGCATGAAAGATAAATGCCTGACCTTAAGGAGTAGAACTGAATAAACTAGGGATAGTTTTGCTGTTTGTTTGCTTGCAATTCTGTCATTGATTGATTGTCCTTCTGTATATCTTTGAGGGGAAATCAATGTTTTCCTTTAAGAAAGGTCGCCTTTGGAGAAAAAAGAATACCTGTACTGAATATTTTCCTACTTCATATCTGTGTCTAATGGGCAGTACCAGCAGTGTCAATTCAGCAGTGGCTTTTTGGGGCGTGGGAGGAGGGGAAACAGCATAGCTTTCCAATGGGAAATCTGGTCATTGTTTCAGGGGAAATTTTAAATCACACTAGGGTATGCAATGGGCTTTGGAATTTTTTACATAAAGCCTGAGCTTTGTTTCAAATATTTCATTTCAATTAATATGCTCTGAAATCTAATTTATCCAGGGACTCAATACATTTACATTTAAAAAGTAGTTCCATGTTGGAATCACTGCAAGTGTAGAAACAACACATAAAATGACATAAGTAAGCAAGAAATAAATCTCAGAAATGGCCATCTATGTGTTACTGGAAATTAGCCTATGTCAAATATTTTCAATGGAAGTTCTAAATAACTTTAAAAAATCAGAATGAAAAGAAAGTTGGACTTGTAAGTTGTTTGCTTGGCATCTCAAATTTTAAGCTAGTTTAAAGGAAATCTCTATTGTTATCTCCTCCACTACATGCAAATAGGTTAGACATAACATCCATACAAAAAGAAAGATCGTTCATATATAAATGTAGGGTGTCTTTATAAAAGTGTACTCTTTTCAAACAGGGGAAATGTTCTGAAAAATAAAAAGGGTAGGAGAGAGTGCAAGATTCAGATTTTGTGTGCAAGAGTATCATTTTTTCAAGAATTATACTCAATTTATAAGAAGGTGATGATGTCCCTTTTCAGTTTCCACTTCGCTCTCACTGTACATAAAGTGCAAGGACAAATTGCCCATGGAGAATTGCCAATGTATCTAGAGAATCTGATATTCCAGCATGGTCAGCTATATGTCACTTTAAGGCAAGAAATAAAAAGTGAAAATGTTAGAGCATCCTTAAAGAAAGGCAAATCAATTACAGATGTCATTAAAATGTCCCGTGTTAAAACAAAAATTAACTATATTAGACTTGCTACACATTTTTTTAATAAAATGTTTTCTTCTTTAATTTTAAAACAAAAACATTAGAAAATTACCCATGACTATTCTGTTTCTCTGTATTCCTGAAATATCCCTGAAAAGATGGCCCAATGAGTCACAGGTTGCCTAGTTCCACTTAAAATCATCTGAACCACCTCTGAATGTTTATGTGAGATCCACCATCTTTGGCTTGGTGTTGTGGTGGCATCCTGCCATCAAAAGATTGGGGGGAGGCATGAGGGGTGTTGAGGTAATTCCCGTTTGGAGAATGAGCACATATAGGAAGACGTATTTGAGAGTAGTGTTTGAATAATACACACATAGTTCACAGATACACTGTACAGTAAATGTAGGCTTTTACTTCCAGAAAGTTTAAGCAAAGTTCAAAATAGGCAGTCCAAAGTCATTCACAGGTGAGATCAGTCAATTTTTAGTGCAGGGGTAATCCAGTAACAAATTCCAGTGTCAAAAACAATTCAGTATCAGACTTAACATCAAATCCTGGAATAACAGTCAATACAGGAACGGCAAAACTCTCCAACAGAAGGAAAACAGACTCACTCACACTCTCTTCTGAAACTAAGACTAAAACAGCCCAGGTTACTGGCTCCATCTTATGGCCATTTGAAAAACCACACCCAATTACACTTTTGGGATTCTCTTAAAGATACAGTTTTAAAATGCTTATCCTGGTTTATATATGCTTTATATAAATATATATAAATATATATATCCAACCCAAATAGCTGTTAGGTGACTTACATTCCTAACATTCTCCCCTTTTGGGTAAGATAATATATACAACCTTACATTCTAGCAGACAGTACTGGGGTTCGCCATTGCCCTGAGGGTCTGGTTCACATAGGTGAGGAAGGGCTTGGGTTTGGAAGATGAGGAGTCGGTTTGCACCAGCTGAGAGAGGAGATCTATGCTGTCCTGATGGTGTCTTTATTTCCAGGCAGGACAGTGTGGCTCTGTCCCTCTGGTTTGCCTCTCTGCCTTTCTGTGGAGGTGGGAGCTCGGGGCTTGAATGGGGCTTGGGGCTGTTGGTGGAGTGCGTCTCCTTTCTTCCACTGCATCAGGGGTCCTCCACGCGCTTCCCGCCATGGCGTAGTACAGCTTGTCGGGCGGGGTTTTATTCCTGTCGTGGCACGTCCAAACAGGTACTGCCTGGCAGACAGGAGTGACTCTCTGCCAGCAAGAGGACTTGGTCTCAGCAGGCTGCCTGACGAGAGGGTTGTGACGATGCCTGTCCTCGGTGGCAGATCATTCACCCCCAGTAAGCTGCACTTGGCATCAGTAGGTCTCTCTGTCTGTCAGCTTGACCGCGGCCTGGCCAGATTCTTGAGGGTGCAGCTTCCCGTACCAAGTGTGGCATGTGGCTCCACCAGCCGAGGAGCACCTCCAAGTGTAACCCAGGCTCTCTGCCTGCTCTCTCCAAGGCAGCCTGCTTCCTTTTGGTTTCCCTATAGAGCCTGTGTCCCTTCGCCATAGATACTCGTTCTTTTCTTCAGCCACTCCAGCACCTCATCCTCTGTTCCTCTTCTTTGTTGTATTGCCTCCTCTCCCGTTCTCACGTCTGCCCTCTTCCGCCCTTTGGCAGGGGACCATATGGGCCCTCATCAGAGGGGCTTCCGGTTGTATAGGTGGCTGCTCCTCCCACACCGCCACCACCACCACCAGCAGCAACTAGTAGCAGAAAAGCTGGACAGCAAGCAGCTCCACACCACCAGCCAGGTCCAGGGATCAGCCAGCAGCAGAGTAAGCACCAGCAGCACCAGCAGAGCACAGAGCCAGCAGCGCCAGCAGGACCAGGCAGACCCAGGAGCACCGAGCAGGACCAGGAGCACCAGCGCACCAGCAGCACAAGCAGGACCAGGAGCCACCAGAGGAACCAGCAGGACCAGGAGCACCAGCAGGAACCAGGCTGAGCAGGACCAGGAGCACTAGCAGACCAAGGCAGGACGAGGAGCACCAGCAGAGTATGCACAAGCAGAAGCTCCAGCTACCAGGAGCAGCGCCAGTTATAGGTAAGCCAACAGCAGAAGCACAGCACCAGGGAGGCAGTGCCAGCAGATTAAGCACCAGCAGAAGCACCACCACCAGAAGCAGCTTCAGCATAGTAAGCACCAGTAGAGGCCACCACAGCCAGAAGCGCATCAGCAGGAGTAGCACCAGCAGAAACACCACTGCCAGAAGCAAGCATCAGCAGAGTAAGCACCAGCAGAAGTACCACCACCATTAAGCAGCAGCATCAGCTTCCTCAGAAGCCAGCATCACAAGGAAGCCCCAGCCCAGAAGAGCGAGCTGGCTGCCAAAAGCCCCAGCAGAGCAGAGTGAGGACCAGGTTATGTGGAGGGTGGCCTCTGTCCCTTCTTGTGCCAGGGTGGCAGCATGTGGCTGAGCTTTCTCTTCTTCCCATGGTTGTGGGTTGCTGGCTGGCTGGCTGGCTGGCTGGGGCTGGTGAGCTGTGTCTGGAAAGCAGGTCTTTCCTCAAAATGGTGACCTGCTATGGGAGTTGCTTTCCCTTATATTCCGCGGGGCTGACGCAATGCATCTTCCCTACATGCGCAGTGAACGCTAGGCATCTGCTAGGCTTCCGCTCTGCATCCGCTTCATCCGCTAGGCTTCGACCTGTGTCTGCCTTCATCTGTATCGGCGTTAGCCCTGCATCCGCTTCTTCATTTCCGTGTCCGCTTGCTGCCCCCGGAAGCCTGCGGAGTGCCATCGCGCTCCATTCTTGCTTCAGTCCGCTAGCTTCCATAGGAGCATCTGCTTTTCCATCCGCCCTACGTCCTCCCCGTCGTTCCTTTCCGTGTTGGTCCACTCTGGTTATTGCAAAATTTTTGCCTTTTGAGAGCGGGATAACAATCGGATGGAACATTTTATCTCGTCCGCTGTGTCCTGTTTTACAAACGTTTTGCATCCGGTTGCCAGTTGTGGACAGGGCCTTTAAACAATGTAGTTACACACAACTGGAGAATTCCATTCACTCGTTGGCATGGCAGAAGCCAAATTTAGTTACCTACACGTATTTGTAAGCTCCAGCATGTGTCATATTCCTCACAGTAAGACTGAAAAGGCAACATAGAGCTTAGAAGTTATTTTTTGAAGGTTAGAGGGCCAACCTAAATCGTTAGATTCTGGATCAAGGCGCAGCTCCATGTTTATTGTAGTGCTAGTCCAAATTTCTCGAGCATGTTGGGTGGGATAAACTGCGAAACAATGAATCCAGCAATTGATATTATTATTGACAACCCAATAGTCCCTAAGATAAAATCAGTAAACCACGATAGCCATTTAAGAAGGAAAGCGCAGGGAATTAGTAGCTTTAGAACAGGCACAGGAAGAAGAAGAGAACAGGAGCAGGTGGACAGGGAAGTCCACCAGTTAGCTCTGTATTACAAGACGTCAACCCGAGTAACACAACCACCTGATAGATATTCAAGCTTAGTGTTGTATTAGCAAGTGAATACAGTTTCCAGGGTAACTATAGTGAACTAAAATGTATCCTGCTAGGATTAGCTGCTTTTTTGTTGCAGAAAGCAAAGGATGAGGAACTGGAATTATTAAAAAAAAAACTAGAGGTGTACAAAAATGTTTAAGTTACACCAGGTAAACATGCCTAGGATGTATGGTTTTTAAACTGGAAGACAGGTGTGGATGGGACGTTTACCATTAAAGCCAGGTTAGTACACAAGGTTCAATCAGACAGCGAAATGGACTATGATGAGGTGTTGCACCCTCGTCTGAAAGGCTACTACATTAAGAGTTAGCATTAGGGCAGCTGAATGAGAAATCTTATCATTAAATCAATTTGCGATGTAGAGATGCATTCTGCATGCACCTGTTGCAACACCACTTATATATTTAAAGAAACCTTTAGGTATCAAAGATGAATCATACAATGATTAGCTGGAGATTGAAAAAGGTCTTTATGGTTTGAAGCAATTCAGGATTATGAGTGGAACCAGGTGTATAGTTGAAGATAACTAAGATAGTTTGTAGCTGGCATGGCTGATCCATTTTGTTTAAAAAAGAAAGTAATTGTGTAATTTTCATTATTGCTAATTATTTACTTGTGACATAGTCATTTACCAAAACTGAACAAGAAGCTATAAAAATTAATATCACTGTTGAGAGAAAAATTTAAATAAAAACAGTATGAGAAATCAAAAACATTATCTTGGTTTAAAGTTAGATAGACTCGGGGAGGATACTTAGTTCTCACCAGCAAATACATTAACAATACTAAAAAGTTTTAAAATGGAACTTTGTAAGCCAGCTAAAATACACAATGAGCCAGCGAGGTTTAGCCATAATGATGTTCAAAGTTCTGTTTTTGATAAGAACATTATCAGTCCTTGATTGGTAGTTTATCTTATCTCAGTAATTGGTCAAGGCCAGGATATTCATGCAGTGTTAATCAATTAGTGGAGATTTAATGCTTGAGCCCACTGAAGGCCCCACTGGCAAGCTGCTAAACGTGTGTTAAAGATATTTCGGAGCCTAAAGACGAACTGATTTAACTGCATATGCTGATGCAAGTTTTGCTACGCATAAAATACAGAAAATCTACATCGGTACTGCTTGTATTATTGTGGAAAGCGTTGATTGGATGGAGGATCTATTAGACAGCAATCTAAGTTTATGTCAAACAATGGAGGCTGATTCTCATGTTTATCTTTTACTATGTACAGATTTAGTTTTTTATAAACATTATTAATTGATATGGAATTGATGTAACAGATTCTATGTGTTAGTTTATGAGACAACCAATCTAGAATACAGATGGCTTCAAATCATTGCCTGTTAAAACAAAGTGAAACACACAGATTTTAAATATTTAAATGTGAGACAATGTGTGCAAAGTAAGATGATTAAAGTGGAATATTCTATGTCAGAAAACAATATGGCAGATCATTTTTACGAAGGCCCAAGGCTCTATTAAAGCATAAAGCTTGCTGTTGAGGATTATGGACTT
>BHFT01060912.1:0-12810 GCA_004320025.1 Laticauda laticaudata
GTAGCTCGTTGCTTTCCAGGAACATTAGAAAGCAGTCAGTGTATGACTCCCAATCTTCTTCGGCTGGGTTGAATGGTACGGGCGGTGCATTGCTACCAGCCATTTTGGTTGCTCGGTTCTTGATGCCGCGTGCTTCGGTCTCACTCTTCTAGGACAATTCCACCTTCATCGCCAGTGTTCTGTTTTGAAAAGAAGGTACGCAAGACAGGAGTTCCAAACTAACAGCTCTTAATAAACTCTAAGTGACTTGTAACAGAACAGCCTTGCCGGAGCCGTGGCAGCCCTTTTTATAGCGGCTGCTCGTAGCTTACAGCCAATGATAGCTCTTTGAGCTTTTCCACCATCAGGTGGCCAATTGCGGCAGTACTTAAACAGCCAATCCGATTGCGCCTTTTCGGCCAATCAGATTTAAGTATTTGAAGTATTCCTATACACAACAAAAAAGACATCCACTCACCCCAGTAATTAACAAATGAGCAAAGGACAAATTGGAAAAGAAGACTATCCTAATCCAATAAAGGAGATTCCTTTCCCCAATTGCCTTCTCATATAAAATTGGGTGCATATCTAGAGGTGAATTGCCTGGTAAGGACATTTTGGAAAATTTTCATTATGTGGAATACATTTTGCAGAACAGAACAGCGTGCACATTGTTACATAATATCACAGAGTTGCTGGTTGTCTAGGTCAGCCCATGAGAAAAATTCAAAATTCATCCACATTTTGTGTCAACAGGGTTGGTCATAACTACTCACTCAGACATGGATTTTGGATGAGAATGAGATGTGCATTCCCTTATTTTATGTCATGCTATCCAGAAGTGGATTCCGTCTCTTGTAATAATTAGTGTTACCAAGCTCAAGTTTTACTAAGTTCATTTTAAGTATTTCTCTGGTTTCCATTTCAGTTTGTACAAGAATCAGCATGAATGATATGTTAGCTTAATGCAATGGGGCAAAGCGTGCAGAACATATGCAATTGATAAAGAATACTGTGAAAGCAATTGGTGTGCCTTAAAACATTTGCGTGACACTTTTGGTTCATGAATTGCACTGAATCCCCACAGTTTCTTGAGGTAATTCTAGATGTTAGTTGTCACCTATAAAGCCCTTTATTACATGGGACCAGGATATTTAAGGGAGTACTTATCTCCTGATGGTTTTCACCCATTTTGTTAGATCTGACAGGGGGAGCATGCTCCAGGCCCTGACACTTAAGGAGTGACACTTAAAGAGTGTCCTCTGATGGGAGCCAGGAAGCCAGCCTTTTCTCTCGCTGCTGCTGCTTTTTGGAAAACCATTCCACTCAAGATTGATTGGCCTTGACCTTGCTGGCCTTCCATAAATCCCTTAAGATCTTGGTGTTTTCCCAGGCATGGGGGTTGGAGGTAATTGAGCTTGTATGATCTTTTTCTGATGGCTTTACCTTCAGTGGCCTTTATTTTCCTGTTGGTGAGCTACATGGGTTACTACACTTGATCTTAGCCAAAAGGCCAGGTTATGAGTAAGATTCTGGTTGTGATTCAAAGTACTGGTTATTACCTTTAAAGCCTTACATTGCATAGGCCTAGTTACCTGAGGGACCATTTCCCATCCATAGCTTCTGTTTGTCCTCTTATGATGCAACAGAATTGGCTTACTTCAGATCTTTTCAGTCAAGCAGTAACATGAAGGACCCAGGACCCAGGAAATAGGTCTTCTCTATTGTTGCCCTCTGGAACACGGGTGTCAAACCCGCAGCGTCACGTTGCCATCATGTGACATTTTGCGAAGTTTTTTCCCCTTTACAGAGCTGGGGTGGGTGTGGCCTGCACATGATGCATCCAGCCCGCAGGCCGCCAGTTTGACACCTCTGCCCTAGAGTTTCTTATGATCCCTATCCTATCTACCTTTAAACAAACCTTAAAAACCTGGTTCTTCCTCCAGGAAGAGTTAGCACATAATCAGGTCAATTTTATTGGGGAATAGGATGAGATATATAAATATAATTATTTTCTTTTGCTTCTCTTTTCTTACCTTTTTCCTGTTACATAACCCGCAAAGGAAGAAGCATGAGGTATGTGTGTGTGTGTAAGAAACAGGATTTGCTACCTTGTGTAAAACCTTGGCTGGCTTTGCTAATTTACATTTGGGTGGCTAGGAAGTATCATTTGGGCATCAAGAAACCTTGGGCTGGCCTTGGCCCACCTAGTTCCCAAGGGCAATCTGAAAACAGACATCCAGTTCAACCAAAGACTAGGCATCTCAAATGACAGTTGGTCATCTTGGCCACTGCTATATTTTTCCCTTCCCCGCCCCCCTGCCTCTTCCTTAATAAGCCAAAATGTGGGACACATGGAAATCAAGGTAGATGTATACCTTAGGCAAGGAAGTACCTGGACAACTGATGGGATTGAGTCAACAAAAACAATCTCAGAGTTCACAGCACAGGCAATGATCTCTCCCACCACCTCTACAAAAGGAGACTCAAATTAATGGAACACTTTAGTGATAACAGCACAACTTTGCTATGGCTGGGTGACTCCCAGTTGCTGCAGGCTAGGCTGTAAGACCAATTAACATTGCCTCTCCCAGGCTCAGAGTGTTCCCTCCCCAGCCTTCTAGGGCATGCTCCATGGGAATGACTTTGTTGTTTGTACCCACAGCACAAACATGGCCTCAGGGCAGCAACAGCCATTCATGGGAGCAAGTCTTCATTTACTTGCTTTGATTATTATAGCTGGCATTTTCAGAGCAGGGAACCACCCGTGAAAATGTCAGTACTTATGTACCGGGCGTTTCTTCATTCTGCTTGTTTGTTGGATTCCAGAATAAACACCAAGGATTTTGATTTGCACCAAGGATTTGATTTGCACCAAGACAAATTCCCTGTGTGCCCAATCAAACCTTGCCAATAAAGAATTCTATTCTATTCTATTCTATTCTATTCTATTCTATTCTATTCTAGTCTAGTCTAGTCTAGTCTAGTCTAGTCTAATCTAACTTCAAAGTGAACCAATAACTTTCCAGGGTCAGGATGGAGGATCACAAATACCATTTCCTAATATCTATTCCCAAAATAATTCAGGTAATGATTGCTTCCCTGCACATTTATCTGGAATGAACCATGCATAGAGGGGCAATGTCACATTTCTTCTTTCATTTGTCACAGGGCTGACTTTTGCATGCAGTCTAGTAGTTCTACAAGGAGGCAGATTCCAATAAGTGATTTAATCAGCACTCTGCTTACATGTGGAAGAGAAACTACGATATATTTACAGACAATTTTTTAAAAAAATGTTTCCTAAGAATAAGACTGGTTTAATGGTTTAGATAAGGCTGGTTTAACAGTGTAACTAATTACTTTAGAGGTGGTGGGATGCTTTCACTGGATATGTTGAAACTGAAGGTGCACTATTATCTGTCCAAGGAGCCTTCAGTTGGACTTCCCATTGATTAGAAGTTGAAATGGATCTACAGCAGGAGTCCTCAACCCCCTGGCCACAGCCTACTTCTGGACCGCGACCCATGGCCCATTCAGAACTGGGCTGCAGAAGCTGTGGGCAGGCACAAAGGCATGTGCAGTTCCACTTGTGCACACAGAGGATGGATGACCACCTGCCACTCATGTGGAGCCATCCCCTCTCTTCCTCCCCCACCCCCCACCAGTCCACAAAGCCAGAAAAATTGAAGACCACTGATCTAAAGGACTATTTCTCATTTTTTGATACTATTAAATATTCTGTTTCTTTTGGGGATAAAGTATTTGGGCATCTCTGCATATATAAGAGTAATTTCTTGTTCCACTGGGTGGCATCCAGCTCTATGAAGTCTTCATCTAGGCAGATTCTTGCTGAGCCATAAGGCGTAAGTATAATATCATATAAGCATTAAAAAACAAACAGGAAAATGAGTTTTTTGTTTTGTTCATAAAAGTATAGACAGAAACAATTGCTACAATAGACAAGGATCTCCAAGACCGGCCAATGATCAGATTCTTATATTCTTACATAAGTCAATATTCAGGCAGGAGAAAATAATGGAATTATTAGATTCCATTCATACCTACCGTCCCTTCCACGTCTAACTTGCAGCATATAAGAACAGTAAGTTAAAAAAGTGCATATGAAGACAATTTACCCCCCCCCCCAAAAAAAGTATGGAATTCTTTAGCAAGCACTTTGAATTATAATTATTTTAAGTCAATCTAATTCCTATTTCACAGAATTAGCCACATATTTAGGAATTGAAGCTGTTGCCTAGAGAAACAGTCACTGTCAGAGTTACAATGTTTGGCATATTCAAGTCACCAAATGTAAAAGCAGACAGGACAGAAAGGTTCAGACAAATGTCACAATGAGGAAAACTGTAACTTGAGACCTTTGTGTGTATTTTAAAAAGAAACCTAAACAAACTTTATCAAAGAACCTTTAGGGCTCCTGCCACAGTTGTGGGTGATTTACTGAACACATGAATTAGCAAAACTCTGGAGCTTCAATCTAGACATTCTAGCCTGCAGGCGATGCTGCTTTTCATTGTCCATTTCAAATCACTGAGGTGTACATCTGTTTTCTCATGTTAAAGCCTGGAAATTGCTGGATTGGGAGAATAGGCAAAAATGTATCAACATCCCCAAATGAGGAAAAGTGGCAAAAATAAATAAGATGCACAAAATAATAAAAGAGATGTTTAAAAGAAAAATGAAAAAATGACAGAAAAACACAACAATTTATATTGGAAATGTAAGTCCATTTTAGCTAAGGCTGACTAGCTAATCCTCTGTTTTCTCAGTTTTTAACTGAGAGGAAAATGAAATGTACAACATAATCATAGCATCCATGTTATTTTTCTGTTTTTGTTTTTGCTCTTGGTCTGGTGGTCCATCTCTCTTTATTAAGACTTAATGTTTTTATCTCTAAAGGAAACTTGAATCTTCACCCAAGGTGAGAAAGTATCTTTAGTTTCATGTTATAATTTGGCCCCATATCTTCTGTACGAGCAGAAATTCTACAAGATCTGAAAGGTGCTTTTTAGGACTTTACACCATTCACATGATTATTAAATTGGACATTCTGGTTAGAATTGTGTCAAGAAAAATACTTTTTAAGTATCTAAGACAGAAATAAAACAAAGACCCATGGTGTGTGTGTGTGTGTGTGCATGCACACTTTTGAGTCACTTTTGATTCCTGGGGAACACCTAGACTGATCTCTGCAGTTTTCTTGGCAAGGTTTTCCAGCTCTGGTTTGTCATTTCCTTTTTCCTAGGGCTGAGAGAGAATGATTGGCCCAAAATCACCCAGCCTGATGACTTGACCACTATACCAAATTGACTCCTAAAGACCCTTGAGAAATTAAAAACTTATGCAAAAGTTAGATGGTAATGTATAGTTCAGCTGAATTCTTTTCAAAATGTTTGATAAATGTTAATTGTGAAAAATAATAACCTGTCAACTGGAATTTCTTTTTAAATTCAGCTTTTCTCCTTTAGTGCCTTAATGGTGCACTTTTTTTCAGTAGTACATTGGTTTCTCTGAACCTCATTATTGCTTAATTCTCCATTCCCTTCTTTCCTCATTGCAGTACCATACTTTCCACTTCATCACACATGGGGAGCATGTTAAGCTCAATCAACATTTAACAGAGAGACTCTTGTGATAGTCCAAAGACATTTCCTGCTTATAGATACATAAGGGATCCACCAATCTTGAGTTTTGCTTAGTTCACAAATTGAGATCCAAAGCGGGACGTTAGTCCAATGCTAAATTTTAGAGTCATTATATTTACTGGAGGCAATTAATTTGTAAGAACCTTCTAGAATTATATTCAGTTTCACTCTTGCACAATGGCAAAAATAGAAGCATGGCTGACGAAGGAATTTTGGGAGATGAAGTCCACAAGCCTTAAAGCTGCCAAATTTGGAGACCCTTACTCTATACAAAGAAGTATAATGTTGGAATTTCCTCCTGCTGATGATTTTTGATATGCTGGAGAAGATGGAGAAATGTGATTTTATTCTAGATATACACACATTATGAGGTTTGATCATACCTAGTTTCCTCTTCAAATTCTCTCCTTCGCATCTGCATGTAACCTTGACCTTAAAACTGTGGTGTCTTATGCTCAAGATAATATGAATATAAATACATTTAATGATTGCAGATCCCAAGGCTAGTTCACATGTGTATATTCATTTCTTCAAGTAGTGAAATGCATATGTGAATAAAATATCATAGATACAACACAGAATTTCTACTTAACTGAGATAATCTTAAATGCAGTATTTTTTTTTTACAGGAGTCTTATTATACAAATGGTTAATCATGACAATGAACAGGATATGCTGTATTAAAGGCAGTAATGGATTCCATGACTTTGTCTCTCTCTTAAACCAAATGTTACCACCTGCTGAGGGGGGAATCATAACTCTCCTTAATGTGGGATGGGATGGGGATGGAGACACGTTTTCACAGATGGCTAGGTTATTGGGTTTGGCCTCTGTCAAAACTCCCTCTAACTGGGTGAAAGTATTTTGGACAGTTGAATTCAACTGGAGATGAATGATCAGTCCTTGGCCAGCACAAATACTATACATATTGCATTCAAAGGGGGCTGCTTTCTATTTAAATATATTTATTTATTCCGTCAATTTGAGACAGCTGCCCATTTCATAATAACTGTGGTGTGTTGTTGTTGTTAGTCGTGAAGTTTTGTCCAACCCATTGCGACCCCATGGACAACGTTCTTCCAGGACTTCCTGTCCTCTACCATCCCCCGGAGTCCATTTAAGCATCCAGTCCCCTCATTCCCTGCTATCCCCTTCTTCTCTTGTGGTGTGCACCTTACATTATAAAAACAATGTATATCAGAACAAAACAAAGCAGATTAAAAGGATGCTAATCAATATGCCACTGTGCCTGCTAGAGATTCATTCCATATTCTGGTCCAGTGCCCAAGGGGAAGCAAGTTCTTCAGAGCATTATGAAACACCAATAGGTTGGACTTGGAGCTATCTGAATCTTGGACATAAACTGTTCCAGAGGACAGGCAACACAACAAAGGAGGCATGCTTCCTGCACTCTTCTGGATAGAAGTTTAAGAATTTAACAGCTGAACCTGTGTCTAAAAGAAATACGAAGATCATCTGCTAGTTAGGTCCCCTTTTAATCTACCCATGCAAAACCTTTATGCCACACCAGAACTAATTATTGGGCTCCTTTATTATTCCAGAAGAGTATCTGTATTCAGAAATAGCCTGAACAACAATGAATGATAATGAAAGCCAGCACCCTGAAAATTCTTACACACATCCTAATAAACTATGGTCCAGTAATAATGAGAGGGAAATTACACATTAATTTCATTTACTCTGATGAAATAATTTGGAATTTACTTGGCCAATAACTACCCATTTATGGTTAATCTCTAAAGGATGGTGTAGGATCCCACTTTTGCTTTGGAAGCCAGCTGTATTGAAAAATTCACCCCATCACATCTGTGGCTGTTGCTGATAGTTTGCTGAATGGAAAAAAATCTTATTTCTAATTTAAAAGTAAGCTTTATTAATATTTTCCCAATCCCTGAAAAGTTAGGATCTTCTCTTATAATTTTTTTTTAAAACCTTCATAGAATTCGTATCTTTTTTGAAGATAGTAATTTCAGTGTCTTTTAAACATTCATTCATTCTCTGTGGTACATCTATTTTTTTTAATGGGATTGCAATCCCAGCAATATTTCTTTATAAACCAAGAGGTAAAAATTTCTTTCACAACTCTGTTTAAATCCTGGGATTACATTATCTTTTTGTGCTGTGACATTTTTGCTGGGAGCACTTATAGAGCTCCATATTTATTCGGAGAAAAATAGGCTTTCTATTTGTTTTCTTAGTCCTAGTAAATGGAATAGAAACAAATATACCCACATGTATATCTGTCCTTCTTTGGGAAAAATAAACTAACAGCTCCTTTTCTTGGAAAGGTTTGCAACAAGAAATCTGTGACATTAAGATCTCCTTTTCCTAGACAATCCTCTTTGTTTGCACAAGGTATTTAAGCCTATCCTGATAGCATCATCTCTAGAGAAGAACTCATTGCCCCTGCCTGACCCTCTAATCCTGTTCTTCTCCTTAAACACCGTCTGTATAACTAATCTTTCTCTGTTTCTCTTATAGGAACTCTCTCTCCCTCTCCCTCCATCCCTCTCTCTTTTGATGACAATCTTGGTATGGATGCTTGAACCTGCAAAGGTTAAATATTAACTTTAGGTACTTAGTAGGTAAGAGTTGGTTGCTGATAAAAGTGTTCATATGGACATCACATTTGATACACCAGGGCATTTGCAATATTAGGATCCAGCTTCAGTCATTTCATACATGAAAAGCTTTGATACGTTAATTCTCTGCTCCAAGGATTCATCAAACACAAAATCATGACTGTTAAAAAGAATGCCATTAAACTGATCAAAGCCCTGAGTAGGATTTGAAGACAGTTGGGATCTTGCATAGATTTGAAGACAGTTGGGATCTTACATCAATTTCCATTCTGCATTCCCTTCTTTCTGAAACACCTGAGCAGTTTTGGGTCACCACAGTAATATTTTTATTCCCTTAGAAACTGGCAATGAGCCCACAGTTATGATGTCCAGGTTTGTTGGGGGATGAGAGAGGAGAGCTACCTTCCAAAAAGTAATGGAAAGATGAGAAATGAAGATTAATGTACATTTAAAGTTGAAGTAAATTTACAAAAAATACCGTATATGTAATAACTATCATGTATCAAATTTACCTTGTTTAATAATAACGGGACCCCGTTTGGTGTTGTGGTTAAGGTGGCGGCCTAGAAATCAGAGTTCTGGTTCTATCTTAGGCATGAAAGCCAGCTGGATGATTTTGGGCCAGTCACTCTCTCTCAGCCCAACCCACCTCACAGCGTTGTTGTGGGGAAGAGAATTAGGAGAACTGTACAAGAATCAAGTATAATCTCTATCTTGGTTTACTAATAAAGTGGGATAAAAATCTAATTAATAATACAATAATTTCCCATTCTGTGATATAAAAATGTAATTGGGAAATATCTCAATGGAGGGGTCTCATTAAGATATTCAAAAACCATATGATGGTCCTGGGGTCTGAGGAGTTCACTTTAGGCCTACCCAAATAGTTGTATCTTGAATGAAATATTGATACGAATAAAGTTTTTTAGAGGAAAAAATACACTATAGAAGCTTTCAAATTTTAGGAAACAGTATATACTCGGAGGATGGACAGAAAAATGGCAGCAAAAACCATATTTACCTGGTTTTACGTATAGTATTCCCAGGGAAGAAAATGGAGTAAAACTTGGACAGGGTGGGATTGGAGGAAGAACAGCTTAAACAGGATGGGACAGATCTATGTGGGAAGTAGAAGCAACTGGTCCTGCAATGAGATGTGATTGAATGAATTCCTCCCGTCTGTAAATAAATAACCTCAGTATTGTAATAAGTTTGTTCAATTTACAATTTCACTTGCTTAAAAACTATTCAAGATGTCATGCAATAGATTCATAACATCAAAGAAAAAAAAAGGAAGGATATACAGTAGGGCAGATGGGTAAAATCTCTAGAAGAAATCTCTGACAACTATTCAAGTTCCATAGGATCACCTATTACTCTTTTTCTAATGCAGTTATAATCTTTTCTTCACCACTGATTCTGCGCCATCATGACACCACCAACCTTTAGGAACCACATAGATCAGGGGTGTCAAACTCAGCTTCATTGAGGACCGCATCAGGATTGTGTTTGATCTTGGGGGCTGGGTGGGCGTGGCCAGCTTGACATCACTCATGTTGGGGGGCGCCTGTGGTGACTTGCAGTCTCTTGAGCTGATTTCGCTGGCAGAGGCACTGCGCACAGCCCTCCTGAGCTCCGTTTTTAGTGGCAGAGGCACCTTTGCTGTTTCCAGGAAGGCCCTGCAGGTCAGATCTAAGCACCCCGCGGACCTTGAGTTTGACATCCTTGACATAGATGGCCTATTCCTATGCTGGTCCTTCAAGTCTTCCAAAGGTATACCCATTTCCACTGCAATTGTGCCCATCTCCCTTGCTGCAAGCCTTTCTCTTTCCCTTCCTTTCCACTTTTCCCTGCATCAGAGTCTTCCTCAGAGGAAGATAATTTGAGCCTAATCATTTATGCCTCAAAGGGACTTATTTGTTTCATGATCCATTTGTTTTCTTGGCTGTCCATTACATTTTCAATTTTCTTCAATGCTTGTTATCAAGAAAACAGAATAAGAGATTGTAACTTTATTAACTATCTTTAAAGGATCTCATTATTATTCCAAACAGTTTATAGGAAATGGTGGGTGTCATTGGTTTGGTCTTCTTAAGGCTTTTGTCTAGTCTTATGAGGGAATCTGTTGACAGAAGATACATTGACACACCCATATATTCAGACTAACAGGTCATCACATGGTGCTTTGGAATTGAAGCAGTATAAAGCAGCTTTTAAACAGTTTAAAATATTCTGGCAAATAGGCAACAGCAAATATGATGGATGTTCAAAGCAATGCAATCTGCTTACACATTTTGGCTGAAATAAGCAATGCAGATTTCTCAGTCACTTAAAAATGTTGTGCAGGTAACTTTATTGCATCATAAACAATTTTTCTAACACACCCACACCCTGAGCTCCATCAGAGACTGGGTAAAAAACTGAATCCTTCCAAGTCTCTAGAAAGAAACAAATTTTAAGGATGTCTTTGCTGATATGGCTGCCATCTTGTGGCTGAATGAGGAACCTGCTCTTTCATGAAGAGCTGTTTAAAACTTGAGAACTACACTTTTTTGCCTGCAGAAAAAAAAAATCCATGCTTTCAGGAAATTTGTCACCCCATTCCACAAATCATTCCAGTTATAAATGACTCGGAGACCTTCTTGTCTTGTCTTATTGTTGACATATTCCCAGCCTGGTATGAGAAATTCTAAGAGGTTGGTCTGCTTATCTAGAACAAAAACAGACTGGGGAGATTGATTTGGAGATTGTCCTGAAAACTGGTGTAAACAAACTCCAATGGTTCTAGTTTTCTTGGAAAGGTTTCCATCATCAAGTTATCAGCCTCACCCATCTATGAATCTGTCTGATGCCTCTTTCCCCAAAGTCCCTCCCCCAATGTTATTTTATTAGATTTGAATTTAATTGAATATTTTATTTGGCCAAGTGTGATTAGACACACAAGGATTTTGTCTCCTTTTATCTGATAACAATTTGACGGGCATTCAAGGATTTCCACAATTAGAACCAACCACAGAATCTGCCTGATCACCAGATGACCAAAGAAACTGTTCATCTCTGTGCACTATTGTCCTTAAGGATCCAACCCAGGTCTCTAGTTAATGGACTTATAAGTGGATTGTTTCCCAAGTTTATACGTCTTTTGCAATCTCTTTCTTGGGCAAATATTCAATAAACATTTGAATATTGGGTTCAGTCTCACCCTATTTGGATGCACCGGATTACTAGCCCTCATTTTCCTCAACCAACACCTGTGCTGGCTGGAGCAGATGCAAATGGATAGTGCAACAAAAAAAATCCCAAGCTGGGGACAGCCAATGTAAAAGAACTCCCAGAATACTGCCAGTCGGCTGTTCCAGGCTGCAGGAATCACCGCTGTCACTTCCGCACGTCCCATTTTCAGCCTGTTCCAGGCAGCCGCTGCCGCTGATCAGCACCACCTGGTATGGGCCAAAAACAGGACACATGGGGACCGAAAATGGGGCGCACAGAGGCCAAAAAAGGGATGCAGAGAGGTGGCGAAAAGTGGCAGCGGTGGTTTTGCAGCCTGGAACAGTTGATCTGCCAGGCTGTGCTGAAACTGACCAGGCTGTTTGCTGCAAGGAGGCAAATTGCTGGGAGGCAGAGGCAGAGGCCGAAGGGTGGGGGCTGGTGGGTAGGTGGTACTTGGGCAACATTCATTCTATAAAACACACAGACATTTCCAGCCACTTTTGGGGGGGAAATAAGTATGTCTTATAATGTGAAAAATACAGTAATTCCTGTCCAGTGATTAAATCGGTTTCCAGATCTGAGAAAATGCATTTTGTTGGTTCTTGGTTGGAGTTCTTTTACATTGGCTGTCCCCAGCTTGGGACCAACATGGCTGGTTTTGCACTGTCGATCCAACCGCCAATCAGCTGCTTGTGCTAAATCAGGCTGTGCTCAAGCTGACCAGGCTGTTTGCTGCAAGAAGGTAAATTGCTGGGAGGCAGAGGCAGATTTTTTTTTCTCCCGAAAAGCTAGGTGTGTCTTATGATCTGGAGCATCTTATACTGCAAAAAATACGGTAAATAGACTTGTTGCTCAAAATATACTTATATACTTATTTGGTGGTGTGTTTATATAGATGTTTGTACCTGAATGCCCCATCCATATGCATACAAAAGGAGATAGGGGAATTCCACACTGAAGCAATTTGTCATCTTCACCAAAACCAGGAGAAGCAACAAATTTCAGTAATAGGTATTCTTTAATTTTAGGCACCGTGGTAAGAATTCATGTTTTTCTTCCTTGATTGCTTTAATCAAGGAAAATCCTCCCAAGCGTCCTTCATACAGTGCAAAACCAGCCATGTTGGTCCAGTCCTTAGTCACTTGACAATGATTGATCCACTTTTTTCCATCAGCAGTAGATCCAGACCTTTTTGATCTACTGCAATCCCTGATTCACAGTCATTCTAGACTGTTAATCTCTGTAGCATCCCTGCTTCTGTCCCTACCAGCCAGCTAAAGCCCATGTCACACCGGCCAACGGATGCAAAAAGGACACAACGGACGAGCAAAATGTTCCATCCGTTGTTA
>BHFT01060913.1:0-17710 GCA_004320025.1 Laticauda laticaudata
ACTCTACTCTACTCTACTCTACTCTACTCTACTCTACTCTACTCTATATACTCTACTCTATCATCTACCTTTCTATATGTCTATCTGTTCCATTTCACCCATCCATCCATCTATCTATCTCTATTTATTGGCAGCTTCTGCGCTAGGAAAAAAGAAAGGATCAAGCAGACTGGGAGAGCAAGTTATCTCTGAAATGCGTGAAGAGCTCTTCCTTCTTGGGTGAACAGTAACTGAGGCTGTTGCATGGAGGAGGGCGAACGGTGGAGGGCGAGTCTGGGACTTTGGAGTGGGTTCTGAAAGGAGAAAAGTGCAAGTCAGAAATATGGCATCGCCTCTGAGTTGGGGGTGGGGTCATCTCCCCTTTTAAACCTTTCCTCTCCCCAAATGTTGAGTTAAATGTTGAGTTATCTGAAAAGGCCAAGAGGTGCTGTCTTCCTAAGTCTTTTCGTTCCATTCACCCTAATTTTTGTAGGTTGGTCGCATTATTCTGTTGCTGCGTTATTCTGTTATTCCATTACTCTGTTATGAATAGGATAGGGTAGGATAGGATAGGATAGGATAGGACAGGACAGGACAGGACAGGACAGGACAGGACAGGACAGTATTCTTTATTGTATTTTTATTTGCAAGTGTGATTGGACACACAAGGAATTTGGTCTTGTTGCAGATGCTCTCAGTTGTACATGAAAAGAAAAGATACATTTGTCAAGAGTCAAGAATCATAAGGTAAACACTTAATAATAGTCATAGGGTACAATAAGTAATGAAAAATCATACTAAGGGAACAGTCCATATAAATAGTTAGGAATAACAAAGTATAAAGGTTACAGTCGATACAAGTCCAAGTGGGAGAGGATGGGCGATAAGGAGTGATGAGGAAATATAGAAAAAAGTATAAAATAAAAAAAAAAAAAATAAAAACAAAAGAAAAATAAAAAAAAAAAAAACAAAAAAAAAAAAATTTAGCCACAATAAAGTAGTTCAGACTTTGTAAATAGTTGGACAAGTGTTGCGGGATTATTTGTTTTAGCAAGGGATGGCTTTCGGGGGAAAAAACTGTCCTTGTGTTCGTTAGTTGTTGCTGTGTAGTAGTGCTCTAAATGGCATCGTTTTGAGGGTGGAGTTTGAAAGTAGTTTATGTCCGGATGTGAGGGTCCGTTAAGATATTATTTTCAACAGCCCTCTCTTGGACTCAGGTGCAGTATGCAGGTCACTCCATGGAAGCAGGTTTGGTAGCCATTGTTTTCTCTTGCAAGTCCATTTACTCTCTGGAGTCCTGTGGTCTTCTTGTTGGGTTGGCCAGAACCAACCAGACACAGTTTTTCGAGGTGCAGATGAGAGCTCAATAATTCCTCATCCCCCACTCCCCCCTGCAGAACTGGATCAGCAGCTCCTGAGCAGTTTGAGCATTCCGTGAGTTGGGCAGAAAGAAACATTCATTTTGTTGTGCTTTTTTGATGACGTTTTTTGATGTTAGGTGTCCATTTTAGGTACCGTAGTCCGTGCAACATAGCTCTCCGGTTTACAACTATTCATTAGTGACTGTTAAAGTTTACAGAGATGCTGAAAAGCGACATCTGGCCCGCGGTTTTACATTTAATGACAAGTTGCAGAACCCCTAATGTCAGGTTGATCAAAATTTCAGGCGCTTGACAACTGCATGTAATTAATGATGGTGGGCAGTCTCCTGGGGATCGTGGTGATCCCTTTTTATGAACTTTCAGACCAGTAAAGTCAAAGATTCACTTAACTACCTTGTTATACTTAGCGACGGCGCAAGAAAGGTAGTAAAAGGGGGGGAAATTTCAACAAGCGTCCCGCTTAGCAACAGAATTTTGGGACTCAAGTTTGGGGGTCATAGGTGGGAACGACCCTAGGAGGCAAGGTATTTCTTATGCTATACGCAAAATCATCAGCCTTCAGAGGTGCTTCAGCAGATTTTGACCAGTTCTGAGAACTGGTCGTGGAAATTTTGAGCAGTTCGAGAACCGGCCAATACCCACCTCTGCTGGCCCCGCCCATCTATTCTCCCGCCTCCCATTGAGTCAGTTGATGCATGCATTCTTCTTTTGTTGCGCGCTGACAGGAGAATGGAGCTGGAAAGCAGGTTAGTGGGGTGGGGAAGGAATGGGGATTTTGCAGTATCCTTTCCCTGCCATGCCCACTAAGCCATGCGCACCGAGCAACACCCACCAAGTCACGCCCACAGAACCAGTAGTAAAAATTTTTTGAATCCCACCACTGTAAAACACATGTGGACTGTGCATTATCTATTCTGTAAGGGCTATATACAGAATTTCTAAAAAAAATCACAGTGGAAAGAGAGTGTGTTGGTTTGTTGCTATTCCTTAACAGTACAGCAGTGCACTTTATTCAGAAAATGATACAGAATTTCTGTGAGCAATGTTTCTAGTCAGAGGTGGCGTTCAGCAGGTTCTGACCAGTTCCGGAGAACCGGTAGTGGAAGTTTTGAGTAGTTTGGAGAACCGGCAAATCCCACTTCTGACTGCTCCCCCCCCCATCTCTTCTCTGCCTCCCATTGAGTCCCAGCTGATTGGCTGGGTCTTCTTTGGTTGCCCTGCACAGAAGAACAGAGCTGGAAAGCAGGTTAGTGGGATGGGGAGGGAATGGGATTTTGCAGTATCCTTCTCCTGCTACGCTCACCAAGCCACATCATGCCCACTAAGCCACGGCCACAGAACCGGTAGTAACATTTTTTGAATTCCACTGCTTGCTGATCCAGCTGTGCCATGGCTTGATTCCTCTGGAACCATCTTCTGGATGGGAAGGGCTGTTTTGCCTCCTCCATTCCTGGGCTCCAGTCACATGGCTTGGCCACTGGACCGGAGCACAGAACGCCTGCGGAAATTTAATCATTGACTATGCTTTCTTCCCTATTCTTTTTTAGTTCAATGACTCGTTTCCTTTTTCAGAATTGTAACTCAAGTATTTCTGGAGGCCATAAAATAAAAAATAAATTAAAAAAAACGCAGCTGTCTTCAGCTAAGCTAAACTGAATTTAAATGTGTGGCACTTAAGAGATGTTTTATATCTTGCGGCTTCTACATTCCTCTAACTTTGGGTGAAGCTGAACAAGTATCTCTGTTCAACCCAATTTGTCAGCTCTGTTTCGTCCTCTGGGTTCTGTACACTTTTCCACCCATCAATATTTCCGTTTTCATCAGGAAGTTCCTGTCCCTGTACAGTCAATCTGTTTAGGATATCCTGTTAGATGTCTATGGAGATTGTCACTCATCCAGGTCATGGTTGTCCCAAAGGTGTTTTCCCAGAGGCAACTGGACTTTCTGTTTTTTCTTTAAAGATGTTTTGCTTCTCATCTAAGAAACGTCTTCAGCCCTGACTGGATGGTGGGAAATGGAAGGATTTATATTCCTTGCAGATAGCTGGTCATTTGCATCCTTTTAGAGGGTTGTTGAGGCCACTTGAGGGTTTGTCTGTGTTCTCAGGGTCACTTGTTTCTTTTCACTGCAGAAAACATCCTGCAGAAAGTACAGCTCCATAACAGTCCTTTCTGCAGTTCCAAGAAGGCTCCACACCCATTTGCACTACTCAGGTGACTCTGAGGACACAGACAAATCTCTAAGTGGCCTCAACGATTCTCCAAAAGAACACAAATGACCAGCTTTCTGCAGGGAATATAAATCCTTCCATTCCCCACCATCCACTAAGAGCTGAAGAAACTTTTTGGATGAGAAGGGATCAACCAAGATCAGCTAAGGATCATAGTACTAAAAACATGAGGCTGGAAATCACAGATTTGCATGTGTGAATACATCAGTAAATGAATAATGAACATACCATTGTTGTATTAATTTAATCCACCGGTGTCATTCAGACACGGTTTAAGGAAATCTGTGAAAATACCAATAATTGCTATTTGTTGTTATTTATTTCTATCCATGTTTATTATTTTTATGTATCATTCACAGTGGCGAACATATCTAATATTCCTTCCTCTTCCTATTTTCCCAATGACAACAACCCTGTGAGGTGGATTGTGCTGAGAGAGTGATAGGTGCATGGTCACCCAGCTGGCTTTCATGCCTAACATGGGACTAGAACTCACCATCTCCTGGTGATCGCCCAAAGTTACCCAGCCAACTTTCATGCTTAAAGAAGGACTAGAATTCACCATCTCCTGGTGATTGGCTGAAAATCACCCAGCCAGTTTTCATGCCCAACATGGGACTATAACTCACCAACTTCTGGTGATGGGCCCAAAGTCACCCAGCCAGTTTTCATGCCTAACATGGGACTATAACTCACCAACTCCTAGTGATTGGCTCAAAGTTACTTCGCCAACTTTCATGCTTAAGGAAGGACTAGAACTCACTGTCTCCTGGTGATTGGCCCAAAGTCACCCAGCCAGCTTTCCTGCTTAGAACTAGAAATCTACCTCCCAATTTCTAGCTTGGTGCCTTAATCACTAGACTAAGATGGCTACACATTTCATTGGCTAAAAACTTGCAATTTTGCTCATTTATTTTGCACCAAAAGCAGATGTTAAATATTAAAAAAAGCTTTATCTAAAAAAAGATAATAAAGTGTGCCACTCCCTCACCCTAACTCACCAAAGCCATCCTCATTGTGTCTCCCTTGATCTGACTACTGAACAAATTAAACACAGATTGCCCTCCCAAAGAGTGAGCGCAGAGTCCAACACTCCTTCAGGCAAGAGCAAGGCAAGGCGTGTGGCATTTGGCTCCCAGAGATGGAGAACCGTACATCTGCAAAACAGCTGTGCCCCTCCCCCCATCCCTACAGCCTGTATATATCAAACCAGCTTTTTTTTGGTCAAATGTTTTCCTGAAATCAAAGCATGTGACGTCTTTGGCATTCCTGCTATTTATGAGAGACGTTGTGCCATCCAAAGCACGGAATAAGGTTTGTCTTCCAGGAATCACTGCTTTATTTTTCAGAATAATGGACAGGTTTCTTTGTACTTGGCCCTAGGATTTGTTCAAGTATAGGTAGTCCTTGACTTTCACGTTTGAATACTGACCGTTTGAAGTTACAATGGCATTGAAAAACGTGAGTTGTGAACACTTTTTTTTCATGCCTACAAACATTTGCAGCATTCCCCTGATCAAAATTCAGAGGCTTGGCAACTGGTTCCTATTTAGTTTAGATTTAGGTTTAGGTTTAGGTTTAGGTTTAGGCTTAGTTTAGTTTAGTTTAGTTTAGTTTAGTTTAGTTTAGTTTAGTTTAGTTTANCATGAAAATAAACACAAACACACATCCTTCACACTCCACACATTGAATTGAAAACTCCTGATATTGCATTTGTATTGCACTATACAATAGAATTCAGTAGAGTTACCGCCCTGGGATAGAAGCTGTTTTTCAGCCTATTTGTCCTTGTTTTTATTATCCTGTACCGTCTGCTAGATGGTAATAGTTCAAAAAAACAAAGGGTCCCCAGGATGAGATGAATCTTTGAGAAAGTTTTGAACTTCCTTAAGGCAGCGGGAGCTATAACCGGCTCCAGCTGTTTTTCTTCCCCACTGATCTCTGATTCAGAAGGCAGCTGATAACTGTTGGACAGCCCTGGCCCCATGTCTGCCTCTGATGCAGAGCCCTCATCCAAGCCTTCTTCAGCCTCCAGGACTGGCCCAGGTCCCTCCCCAACCTCCTCACTGCCTGACTCTGCTGCCAGCTCCGCTAGTTGCAGGCTAGCCGCAAAAGAAATATTCAACTAAAAATAGAAATACTTGAAAACTTGATGAGTTGTGATAGGTTCTTGGAAAGTTATCTTTAGTGAATTTAAATTCCTTTTAAGAGGAATTCCGATAGGGGGTGTGTGAGAAAGAAATCTAATTTGGCACTCTCTCAAATTATTAGAACTACATAAATTTTGCTTCCAGCCATTATTTGTCTTAACTGAAGTTCGTAGATTAAAACCCGGATGAAGCTCCTGGCAAGTTATTTTTCTTCTAAAGGCCATAAAACTGTTTTTAGGGTAAATGAAGAGTTTTCCAAGCAAAAGAATGAACGGTGGTCATCATACTGAAGTCATCATGTGAGTGGATGGCTCAGTTAGTTGAAAATTCTTCTTTGTTAAGGCCCTGTCACACTGCCCAACGGATGCAAAACGGACACAACGGACGAGCAAAATGTTCCATCTGTTTTATCCCGCTCTCCAAAAAGGGGCAAAAATTTCATAACCGGAAAACGATAAAACAGACGCTGGCGGGAGATGCAGGGCAGATTGAAAACGGGCGGGAAATGCGGAACGAAAGCCCCAGCTGGATGGGGGAGGCGGGAATGGCACAAACATCCGCAGGGCTTTCGCGGGGCGTCTCAAGCCAAAAGCGGACACGCGGAACGGAAACAGCGGATGCAAGATGCGGATGCACAGGGCGGATATGAAGCGCGATGCAAGAGCGGGAAAAGCCTAGCGGTATTCTGCCCCAACGGAAGACCGAACGGGATGCCTGGCATTAATTGCGCGATGCGGGGGGGGGATGCATATTGCACAAGCCATGCGGATAATAAAGGGAAGCAGCTCGCACGTGGCCCAGCATTCGGAGGAAAGACCTGCTGCAGGATACATCGAGTCCTTGCCAGCCTTGCTGCCTGCATGCTTGCCTGCCTTCCTGCCAGCCCTTCCTTGCCAGCCTTCCTGCCAGCCTTGGGTCCCTGCCAGCCTCCCTGCCAGCCCAGCAACCCACAAACCATGGGGAAGAAGCGAAAGTCTCAGCAACCTGCCGCCACATCCTGGCAAGAGGGACAGGGCCACCTCCACACCCCTGTCCTGACTCTGCTTCTGCTGGGGGCTTTGCTGCTTTGGGCTTGCTCTTTTCTGGTGCTGGAGCATTCTGCTGAAAGCTTGCTGGCAGTGGTGCTTCTGCTGCGTACTCTGCTGAAGCGCTGCTGGTCTCCTGCTGGTCCTGCTTGTTGCTCCTGGGATTGCTTGTCCTGCCTCGTGCTTCCTGGACTGCTCGTACTGCTCGTACTGCTCGTGCTCCTGGTCCTGGCTCATGCTCCTGGTTCCTACTCGTGCTCCTGGTGCTGCTGGTGCTGTTTGGGGGCTGCGCTGGGCTCCTGGTGATTACTCTGCTTGCTGGCTGAATCCTGGTCCTGCTGATCCTGCTGCTGCTGCTGCTGCTGGGATGATTGATGATCCTGCTGCTGCTGATTTGATGACATGTATTATGATCCTGCTGGTGATGATTGATGATGAATGATCCTGGCTGGTGCTGCTGCTGCTGGTCGTGTGGAGGAGCAGGCCCCTACCACCTGGAGCCCCTCTGATGAGGCCCAATTCTGGTCCTGCCCGAAAGGGAGGAAGAGGCGTATGCGGGGACGGGAGAGGGAGGCAATATACTTCATTGGAGGAGGAACACGAGGATGAGGTGCTTTTGGAGCGGCTGAGAGAGAGATAACGACTATCTGTGGCGGAAGGGACACTGGCTGTACAGGGGGAACACAAAAAGGAAGCAGGCGGCTTGGAGAGAGGAGGTGGAGGAGCATGGGTTACAACCTTCGGAGGATGCTCCTCGGGCTGGTGGAAAACATATGCACACCTGGTACGGGAAGCTCACCTTTGAAGAGAAATCTGGGCCAGGCGCCACAGTTAAGCTGACGACAGAGAAAGACCTACGTCATGGCCAGGTGCAGCTTCCTGGAGGGTGGGATCCGCCACGAGGAAGGCACCAGGAGACCCCTCTGTCTTACCCTCTCTCTCTCCGGCAAAGCCTGCTGAGACCCCAGTCCTCTTCGGTCCGAGAGTCAGTCCCTGTCTCCAGGCAGGTTTTCTGTGGAGTGTGCCACGGCAGAGAACCCGCAGGGACAAGCTGTTGTCACCGTGGTGGGAGCACATGGAGGACTCCCTGGTCCGGTGGGAGAGAGAAGGGAGAATCATTGAGTCCACCCACAGTCGTAGCCGCATCCACCCCCCCAGCTCTGCCTCACAGAAAGCAGAGAGCCAGACAGCAGGAGGGGCAGAGCCAACTGTCCTGCTGGAGATCAGGGAACACCATCCCGCACCTGTAATAGATCCTCTCTCTTCAGATGGTCAGCACCGACTCCTCATCCTCCAACTGCAAGCCCTTCCTCACCTATGTCAACCAGACCTCAAAGAACAATGGAGGAACCCCAGTACCAGGTGGTGAAGGACCGGATTCACGGAGCTGCTTCACAACCCTCCAGACCAGAGAACTGCTGCCCACCCCAGTCCAGGTCTGCTCTCTCCCACCCCAGGTGATGTCCCTCCCATACCAAGGCTTCCAACAGCTCCTACCTACCAGGGGCTACGGCTACCAGGAAGGTCCACGCAGCACCAGGCAGCAGCCCTTCCAGTCCCAGGCACAGAGTCATCGGCCGACACCATTGCCACCGGTTTCCACTGATGCCACCGATTGCCAGCCATGCCAAATGATGCCCACCGACGACAGCAATGCCCACCCACCACACCACCGATGCCACCCACGCCAGTCCTCACCAGCTGCAAGACCAGACAGCCCCACTACCACTATACCTTTCCTCCACCCCACAGGCCAAGCCTGGCCTCAGTACATCTGTTCATCAATAACTTGGGCTGACACCGACCATGGCAATGGGAGGAAGGACCTCTCAGCATCAAGGGGTCTGAGCCACGCTTGTCTGAGAGCTTTCTTCAAACACCGTCAACCTGTTGTTCTCTCAGGGCCAGGCCACCCCAGTGTGGCTTTCAGACCAGCACTTCCAGCCACCACCCACCTCCCACAGCACCTGTGAACCCTTCACCCCTGAAGACTGGCACACCTCCGAGTGGACCAATAAGAGTGCCAGAGACTGGGTAGCTGGGCTACCTCGTAGAGTTTATTTTGGACAACTTTGACTTGGGTCATTTTTGTTTTTTACAGCTTGTTGTTATCAATAAGGTTTATCTTTGATTCACACCATTTGCTTCATTTCTCTTTTTTTTAATTTAAAGTCTTGGTGGAAAACTTTTAGAAATGGTTTTAAGCCTTTGCATGCTTGTGGGATGGGTTAAGATAGAGTGGATGGGCAGGGATACCTGGTGGCATGGGTAATAAGCTGTGGGATGGGTAAGGATAGCAGTGGGATAGACAAGCTCCAGTAGCTAAGCACTAGTGGGAACTGTATGGTTCCACCCTCCCTGGTGCCACACCTATGGCCCCTTTATTATCAATAATAATGTAATAATCATCCACACATGTCAACACAAAACACAACTCTTTATTTAAACCGCCCTGTTCATTGATGAGGCCCACCCAACCATAACTGGCCCAATCTCATCCGTGTGATGAGACAGGCTGAAGGAAGCACCCATTAATCATCTAATCATCCTGGTCTTGCCACTTCCACTGCTCCCCAGGTGGGGAGGTTGCAGCAGTGGGTCTCAGGAGGTTGCGCTGCTTTTCTTCCCTTCACGTGAGGCTCTGTTGGGGCCTTTTGCACATCTGAGGTGTCTCATTCAGGTTTCGCCCTTGCCTCCATTCCCCAGGCTCCATGTTCCCCATTTGCCTTGTTGGAGTCCACGAGCCTGTTCTTGGCAAGACTGGGTAGCAGGTGCGCATGAGATTGTGCAGGATGCAGCAAGCTTCCACGATCCTCCTCCACGGTCTCTGGGTGATGCTTGCATGGTGGTGAGAAGTACCTTGGAACCTGTTGGCCAGGGATGCCAAAGACGTTCTCCACCACCCGCCTTTGCCTGGGGACAGCCTGTAATTGAAGATCCTCTCTTCACGGGTGAGGTGTCTTGAAAAGTGTGTAGGCTTCAATGAGGTAGGTTCTGAGGAGAAGGCATCATCCCCCACGATGAAGTAGGGCACATCTTGCGTGTCGTTGGGCAGGGGGTCTGGATCTGGAAAAGCCCATGATGAAGTTGCGCTCCAGCCCCTCCTTGAGATGAACTGGCATTGTATACCTGGGCATCTTAACATGAGCCGCTGCCTGAAGCATCGATGTTACATGAACTTGTAGTCAGCATCGGACCATGGGCAAAGAGGATGATGCTGAAGAAGCCCTTGTAGTTGAAAAAGTGGAGCTGACTTGGGGTTGGTGCTTTGCAGGGCCCACGTGCTTCCCATCTATGGCTCCAACGGTGTGGGGGAAGTTCCACCTCTGGTACCACTGCTCTGCAACTTTCTTCCATCCTTCTTCAGTGTGGAGGGCCACTGGAGGAGCTCTCCTGCAGGTATTCTTCGATGATGGGACCTGAAACCACTTCTCTGACCACAATGCTGATGGTGTTGTGTTTGGCACCCTCCAGCGCGTACTGCAATGCTCCTGTAGGTGGTCCCTGAGGCCAGGTGGTGCAGAGTCCAGTGCCAACCTTGAGCCCAGGGTCCAGGCTGGGCCGGAAGTTGGGTTTTGCCTTGGTCAACCTGGGTGTCAGGCACTGCACAACTTCTCGTCCAAAACATGGCTGGAGGCATCCTCATGAAGTTCTGAGAATGCCACGGAAGTGGTCTTCATTCCTGAGCTCCACCATCAAGCACTGTTGCAGGCAGAAGGATGGTGGCTGCCAAAAAGGACGTGTGTACGAATCCACGATTGACATGACGGATGCTGTGGGAAGAGGAAGAGTCAGGATGGAAAGGCTGCCAGAGGTCTTGCACAGCTGGGCTGACTGGTCTGAAAGTGAGGATGCAGACCAGTTGCTTCCCGCCTTTTTTATAGGCAAGTGTAGGTGTCCCTTTGCATCCTCTTAGGCATCCTCTAGACATCCTTTCATAATCGAGATAAGTCCCCTCTGCGAACGTTTTTTTCCGATTTCCAACGCTTTGTTTCATGCTGCATCCGTTCTGCATCCGTTTCTGCAATCCGTTCCGCGACCGTTCCACTTCCTCCCCTGCGTCCGAGCGATGCAAAGTTGCGCGGATGCATGCACAGTGGATGGCCTAGCGGATATAGCGATGCATGAACGGAGGCAGAATGGGAATGCGTAGCGGGGTCAGCGGTAGCGGATGCAGAACGGACGAATTGGATACATTTTCCGCGGCAAAAGTTTTGGGGCAGCTCAAAACTTTCTGAGCGGCATGAAAACATCAATAAACGGATGCTGGACGGATAGAGAGGGAAAGGCAAAACGGGAGGCAGTGAGAGTACATCGCTGTAACCAACGGGATGTGGGCAAAGGCTTTTTTGTCCGTTTTACATCCTCTTTGCATCCGTTGGTGCAGTGTGACAGGGGCTTTAGGCCGCAAGCATTCCAATAATTTAATTATCCAATGTCCATTCTGGAGCTCAAATTTTACAAATAGTCCTTGACTTATAACTGTAATTAAGCCTGGAAGATATGGTTCTAAGGTGTGCCAGTCATTAAGCAGAACACCATGTGGCCACGCTCGATTTTACAACTGTCCTTGTAGCATGAACACAGCAGTCATTAAGCAAACTCATTGTTTCCTTGCTGGAAACTGGAAGTAAATTAGAATTAGAATGAATTAGAATTAGGCCAAGTGTGGTTGGACACACAAGGAATTTGTCTCCGGTGCATAAGCTCTCAGTATATATACAAGCAATAAATGATTAATCATGAACAGGGGTGGGTTTCTACCGGTTCTGTCCCCCTCTGTAGAACCGGTAGCTCTGAAGAGCAGCAGACATAGAACCGGTTGTATGTCTGCTGTTGTTTTTGCCCACCCGCCCGCTGGGCTCTTACTTGACCTTTATTTCCTGGTTTTTCAACTTCAGCTGCTGTGCAAGGCACAGCTGCAGTTAAAAAAAGCAGGAAAAAAGGGCTTTTTGAAAAGCTGCTCCTCTGCACGCAGCATGCTGATGATGATTTACAGGCACGGGCCGGCAGCATGCAGGGAAGCACATAGTAAATCACCGAACCTCGTAAATGACCGAACTGGTCGTTAACCCTGTTGGATCCCACCCCTGATCATGAACATAGTCATTGTAAAAATATAATAAATACGTTTTTGGTTTTTTAAAAAAGCAGCATTTTAAATCACAGTTACGTGATTGTAAGATGTCACAAATGGGCAGGGGTTCAGGAGAGATTCCAGCGAAGATTCTGTGCTGTTTGGAGAATCCCCAAATCCCACTTCTGGCTGGCCCTGCCCACCCAACCCCACCCCTCCCAAGAGTCCCCATGCGGCACGTTTTATATGCAGGTAAGTGCAGGACGCACAGGGAGGCTCGGGGTGGGTGAAAAACGGCCCTCCTGGAAGTTCGGGAAGGCTGGAAATGGGCCCGTTTCGGCTTCCAGAGAGCCTCCGGGGCCCGGGGGAGGTCATTTTCACCCTCCCAGAGGCTCAAGAGAAGCCTCCGGAGCCCAGGGAGGGAAAACTATTCAGAGTTTTGTCGCGTTAATTCAGCGTCAGAAAAATAAACACAGGTGGGTGGTGCTTCATTTAACGTCTTTATCAACATAGTAAGTAAGTTTTACAAACCAGTTGTAGATTTCTCCAACATGGAGCAAACTCAGAGAGAAACATGTTACAAGCAACTTCAGCAGCTCTGTCAACCGCTTAGAGAGGGCTATAAAGCAGAGAGAGAAGCAGTTTCATTTTCAATAGACAGACTCAGAGCTTAGCATGGCTGCAGAGTTGCAGAGCTTAATAGAGAGCCACGCCTAGGCTACTTCTGGTTTCAGTTTCCATCCTAGGCTACCTCTAGTTTCAATTTCCAAAGGAGTCCTCATCGGCTGACCTAGTTGCTATGCCTATTCATTGGCTGACCTTGTTACCAAGCTCTATTCCAGTTCATGAGTATACTCCGATAACCTCCTGCCTTGGTGCAGGAGGCCGACTAGGCCACGCCCACCATGGCCACTCCCATCCAGCAACCAGACAGAGAACCCGTTGCTAAAATTTTTGAAGCTCACCCCTGCAAACGGGCGTAAATGGGCCTTAGTTGTTGGGCACCCAAAATGCAATCACAGATGGGAGTGGCCATTGAAAATTCACATCTGGGTTATAAGTGGCCCTGGGAAGGTCTATTGAAACTTCGAAGGACCGGTCATAAGTCAAGGACTAGTTGTTTTTACCTCATTCATAAATGTGTTACTGGACCTGTGCAGACAAGGAGGGGTAAATTTTGCTCCAGCCAACTTTGGCTATTGAAAGGAACAACCAGCCTGTCAGGGTTCCAACTAATATGCCCATAGCAAACAGAACTCCGAGGCAGGTAGGTTCCTAAAATAATAGCTTTATTGGACATATCGTATTGGCACAAGCTTGTGAAAACTGAATATTCCTGTGGTTTTCACCTAATTAAAAGTAAGAGTTTCCCCCCTTTTTTCAAACACTCAGTCACATCATCCAATCAGGATGCCATCCGGTTGCCTGGTAACATCGCTCCTCCCCTCTCCGACCATCTGTGGGAATGTCCTTGGCTCCCAGGAGAATGTATTTTGTTTTGGCTACAAAACCCCAGCTATCTCAATTCCCTATCCCTCAGCTCCAGTGTGGCAACCAAGAAGCCTCAAAATGGCTCCAGCCAGGTCAGCTTTAGGGTTGACACAGGTTCTTTAGTTGCGGTATCACGACAACCTTGGATCTGATCCACTACTGATACTCCTCAACTTACAACCATTCATTTAGTGATTGCCTGAACTTACAACGGCACTGGAAAGAGTGAGTTTAGACTGTTTGCGACTATTTCAAGAGCTGTGGTGGCATAGTGGTGAGAATGCAGTATTGCGGGCTAATTCTGCTGATTGCCAGCAGTTTGATTCTGACCGGTTCAAGTCTAAGTCCTATTGCTATTCCTTCCTTCCTCCCTCCCTCTCTTATTTCCTTTCTCATTCTTCTTTCTGATGGCGCAGTAGTTAGAGTGCAGTGTTGCAGGCTGACTCTGCCCACTGCCAGCAGTTTGATTCTGATCAGTTCAAGGTTGACTCAGCCTTTCATCCTTCCGAGGTTGGTAAAACGAGGACCCAGATTGTTGGGGGCAATAGGCTGACTCTCAACCGCTTCGAGAGGGCTATAAAGCACTGTAAAGCGGTATATCAGTCTAAGTGCTTCCTTCCTCTCTTATTCCTTTTCTCATTCTCCTTCCTGGTGGTGCAGTGGTTAGAATGCAGTATTACAGGCAAACTCTGCCCACTGCCTAGAGTTCGATCCTGACCAACTCCAGATTGACTCAGACTTCTATCCTTCTGAGGAGGGTAAAATGAAAACCCAGATTGTGGGGGGCAAGAGACTAATTCTGCAAACTGCTTAGAGAGGCCTATAAAGCACCGTGAAGCAGTATATAAGTCAAAGTGTTATTGCTTTTGCAACATCCTTTCAGCCATGTGATCCAAATCTGGATGCTTAGCCACTGGCCTGTATTTATGACAGGGTCCTGGGATCACGTGATCACCTTTTGCGACCCTCTGACAAGCAAGGTTGGTGGGGAAGCCAGATTCACTTAACCACCGTGTTATTAACTTCATGACACTTGTGACCCGCTTAACGACTGCGGCAAGAAGGGTTGTAAAATGAGGCAGAACTCAATTTAACCAACTGTCTTGCTTAGCGATGGCAATTTTGGCTCGAATAGTCATTTAAATAGAGGACTAACCTGTATTCAGTGTTTCTAAATCTTTGGCCCCCTGTAAAGGTTCCCTTTTGATTCTTTAATCGCATTCTTGGGAATCCTCTACTACAGCTTCCCCATGGTGAGCTGTGCTTTGTAGATGTATTTGGTGTGCAAGTGTCAGATTGCGGGAATTCTTTATCACTTCATTTCGATGCAAAGCTGACCCTCTGGCTGCTTTAATGTATCCCTGAAGGTTAAGGATAAAGCTGGAAAGGGAAATATTATATACCCACCTGGACTGTTTGTCAGGAAATGCGGGATATATAAATCAAAAGGAACAACAAAATAGCTTGCTCGTTCATCCCAGCCATTCTCTGATGGGAAATGACAGCTGTACCACTCATGGACTTCTGCTCAATTACTGTGCAAAACCAGGAGGTGGAAATAAATATATACGCTGTCAGATGTTATCAGATTGATATCCTTCGGGAGACCCTTCTGGGCAGGGATATGGCTGGGTAACCAAGGCCTACATTTTCTCACTGGTAAGAGCAATGAGAAAAATGCTTCCTTGGAGCGCTCCAAAGAGACATTCCCATACTCCGTCCAGGGTGTTAAAAATGTAATAAACACACTTTTCTTTAGAACAGAAAGTCTGGGGGTTGACAGCCATGGAACAAGGCTGCTTTTCAGTGGCTTAAACCAGGGGTGCGTTTCAACTGGTGTAACAACCGATTTGGCGAGCGTGTGCTTCATGTATGTGCGCACCAAACATGCATGTGATGATTCAGGGCGTGGCACAAAGTCAGCACAGTCAGATAATCACTAGGAGTCCCTTTATTAGCTCCAACTTTGCCCCCAATGTCCTGGTTACCTTCTGGCTGGAGAAAAACTCTCCAAGGAACAGCCTTTGGCTGCAGAGAATCAAGTCCAAAATGTGGTCAACAAAAACTGTAATTATAAGTTCAATCAAAGCAAAATGAGGTAATTAGTTTGATAGGGCAGGAGAAGGAATTCCAGACTTGAAGGAACAGCTGTAATTCAACATGGTTGGGAGGATGTCAGGAATGTAGATAGCCTGCCGCACTCAGCATACATCTCTTTTAAATTCTCTTCCTTGGTTAATGAAGGGAATCAGGCCCCTTTCCTCCCCATAAGCCACGCAACCCACATTGCTCTCTTCTCCATTCCTTCTTGTGTGCCCCCAGGATGAAGAGGGGTGGACCTGGGTCTTCCTCTGAACTCCTTCTCCCTTGTTCTACCTCTTTCCTGCTCTGCCCAGCCAGACTTTGCCCTTCCCCAGTTTCCTCCACAGCCAACAGAGCTACACTCCTACTCCCTGTCAGCTGTTCATCTTCCTCCTCGGATTCAGACTCTGACAGAGGCATGACAGCGCACGCGCACACGCAGAGTGTTTGCTGCTGACCTTCTCCTGCAATCCCTGTGTTAAACAGCTAACACATGGCAATCTGTTGTGTCGCGCGAATTAGCTGAACTTGAAAACCAGGATATACAAGCACAGGCTAGAGTCCAGGCGGATGGGTGGACGCAACAGCTGATCGTTGGAGCGAACTGGTTTCCACCCAGCAGATTTTTGGAGCAACCGGTTTGCTCGAACCAGGCCGAACCAGTAGAGTCCTGCCGCTGGCTTAAACACTTTTATATCAGTACATTTCCACCAAGAGTAAGCTATAGGTAGTCCTTGAATTACAAACATTCATTTAGTGACCATTTGAAGTTACAACGGCACTGAAAAAAGTGACTTATGGACCGTTTTTCATATTTATGACCATTGCAGCCTGCCCAGGGTCACGTGATCAAAATTTGGATGCTTGGCCATTGTCTCATATTTATGACAGTTACAACATCCTGGGATTCGTGTCATCTTTTGCGACCTTTGGACGAGGAAAGACCACTGTATCTTCTTTGTCCTTTATTTTGAATGTCAATCTACCCATCTCTGCACAGTCTAGTATTTGTCGAATTACATCTTTATCTGATGGGGTGTTCTCATTTTTCCAATATTGTGCAAATACAATCTTTTCTGCTGTCAATCATGCAAAACTAGATATATAATCCCTTTATCATAGCCTTCCGTCAATATACCCAACAAAAATATTTCTGGTTTCAGATCTATATGTTGCTTGATCATCTTTTCCAACCACCTATGTATTTTCATCCAATATTTTCTTGTTTTCAGTGATAATAAGTACCTGGAGTCTGATTATACTTCCAACACTTGGTGGACATGTTGCTCAACATTTTTGCAAATCTTGCCGGTGGCAAGTTCCACCAATAAAACAGCCATGCATCATTGATGGCCCTGTGTCCACTGAAGTCTCTGAGTTACAGCTTTTATGGATTGTAAAACAAACATTTTTTTATTTGTTTTGCAATCTCATCTTTTAAACCAAAAAGGGACAATAATAGCCAGGCGACTTTGGCTTACAGAGAGCAATAAACAACAGTGGAGATCTTTGTAAGCTTGTAAACAGGGGTTTAGGACGAGATCTTCAGCAAACACAGTTTCTATTCCTGACCACGATCACATGCGGTTTAATAATGCTCTTTCTTTTCTTTTGCTGTGAGCCTTTCCTTTGATAGCAACAGAAGAAGGCTTGATTGACTGAACGATTCAGATGATTTAACAATAGATGCTTGTCCACAGATCATGGCTTAGAGTCAGCTGGTACCGGGCATTTATAAAGGAGGAGAAAACTTCAGGAAACGCAGCCATCAAACCTTGTTTCATCGGGAAAGCCTCCACTGCGTTCCCATTGCTGAACACAACTTAAAAAATGGAGAAGCATAATTTCTGAGCAGCTTCGACATTTCTTAGGAATTTATTGCTTTACACGTTGAAATGCACAATCTGCAGTTTCAATCTTTTTAAGTAACAGTTACAGTACAGCATTAGGCACAAGAAAAAGGTACAGATAATCCTCAACTTATGATCACCAACGAGCCCAAATTTTCTATTGTTAAAGTGAGATATTCATTAAGTACCCTTTTAGAATAGAGTAGAATAGAATAGAATAGAATAGAATAGAATAGAATAGAATCTTTATTGGCCAAATGTGATTGGATGCACAAGGAATTTGTCTTGGTGCAAATGCTCTCTGTGTACATAAAAGAAAAGATACATTCATCAAGAATCATAAGGTACAACACTTAATGATAGTCATAGGGGAAAATAAGCAATCAAATCATACTAGGAAACAGTCCATATAAATCGTTAGGATACAAGCGACAAAGTTACAGT
>BHFT01060923.1:0-19454 GCA_004320025.1 Laticauda laticaudata
TGAGTGTAGGCCTTCACCTTGAAGGACTACGCGAGTCCTATATGAGCTCGTCGCATGTTCTGGATCGCAGGCTCCTCCAATGTTCTATCGGGGTTCATGCTACTCAAATGCTCAGGCCGGGTCTCATCTTCTCTTTTCGGTTCTCTTTTGTATGAACTCATTGCCTTTTTATAAGTTGTGGCTGGAGGCCACTGTGCATAGATGATGTAGGTAGCATTCTGTTCAGCTCGGCAAAGTATCTGGCTTGAATCGTCTCATTAGGTTTGTGCTAGCACCTTTGCCATTTTGAAAAACAGTGTGTCCAGCATGTAAGGAAGACAGCCCTCTTCCTTTGGTCAGATATCTCCTGCAGTTCATTGCTTTCTAAAAACATTAGAAAGCAATCAATATACGACTCCCAATCCTCCTCATCAGGGTTGAATGGTGCAGGCAGCGCATTGTTACCGGCCATCTCTTTTGCTCGGTTCTGATTGTGGCGTGTTTCGGTCTCACTCTTCTACGACGATCCCACCTTCATCACCAGTGTTCCATTCGGAAATAAGTTGCACGAGACCGGGTTCCAACAACAACTGTTTTATTTTAACAAGTAAGGCAATGGTAATGGAACAACAGCCCAAGCCACGGCAGCCCTTCTTATAGCGGCTTGCTAGCAGCTTGTGGCTAATGACAGTACTTTGAGTTTTCCCACCATCAGGCGGGCCAGATTGGTTCCCTAATAGCCAATCCGAGAACAGCCTTCTCAGCCAATCAGATTAAGGCACTTAGAACCTACCAAGTTCCATACCCAACACATTTGTTCACAAAACTAAGAAACTAGATCACTATTTGAATTAAATTGTTATTTAGGCAGATGGTTTGGGGTTGCTTATTCTTTGGGCATTTCTTCATGATAGCCTAATATCAGCCTGTCCTTGCACTCTGGAATAGTGGTGAAGGGCTAAGTGATACTTGTGAATATGCCTTTATTTGCATTCCATTTAAAATACTCTCTAAATCAGACAAAAAGGACAATGCAATTGTGAGGCCAAAATGTAATATAAAGAAACACTGTTATTACAAGTATTAAATAGTATAATAAGAATAAAAACAAGTGCCACATTTTAGGTAATGTCTTATATTTTATTAACCCTCCAGCTGTCTTACAAGGTTACCTCATTGAATACTTTCCAACAATGCAGTATTACTAATACCTCTGAATTAAAATGGTTTCTCTGAGGGGATTAGAAATGTGGATCAGATGGCAAGCTAAGCTTTATCTGACAAAGAGGACAAAGAGCTAAGATACCTGAATTAAACTTGGAACAGAATGAAACAAATGTACATGACTCAACTTGCCAATGTTACAGAATAAGTACAATAAAACCTATCTATGAAAACAAGATTAAACAAGTTGGATTTTAGAAGACTGCAGATGTTTTGTGCTTATGGATCAGCATACTATTATTTTCCTTACCATCAATGCTATTAAATGAAATGTAATCCTTCTGTTTGTTTATGAATGAGCTTAAAGATATTTATCTGTGGATTATGCTCATTTCTGACAGTACAGTGTAAGACTATTATGTTAAAACTGTTCCACGAGCAACAAATGTAGTTCAACTCTTTCTTACACTTTCCCAACTCATTTTCGGAAATGTTTCATATCTTATAACCAGTCAGAACTTTATATTAACTTATTTAACCAGTCAGAACTTTAAATTAATCACAGAATATATGTACTCTTTATTATCTTCTTTCTTCATTTTCATTTTCATTATAATCACATCTTATGCTGTTTAAATGATCTTTAGTAATAGAAATTTTAAAAATAGAATGAAATCTATTGTGCCCTTTGAATAAATTATCTTAACAATCTGACTATGTAAACAATGGTGACCATGGAATAGAGCAGGGGTGTCAAACTCACATCGTCACATTGTTGTCACATGATGTTTGGGACTTTTTTCCCCTCTGCAGGGACGGGGCCAGCACATGATGCATTTGACCCACGCCTCATATCTTTGACACTAGAGCAATGTTTCTCAATCTTGTCAACTAGAAGTTGTGTGGACTCAACACCTACAATTCCCCAGCCAGTCACACATGTTCAAGCTACCAAGGTTGAGAAACACAGATTTTCTTATGTTTCACTGACAGCTGTGGCTGATATCTTCAGAGACTAAAAGATCTGCTACACAACCACAAGAATATGAGGGACTGACTGGACTTCTTTCTTTATAGCCAGGTTTCCTGACTATGTGCATTGCTTATACCTTCCTTCCCTTTATTCACACTTTCCTCTTCTGCTGCTTACAATGACTTTTTAGTGCAGATTGAGCCCTATATTACCAAACCTACAACCAGAAGGTATATTTTTACTGCAGGATCCAATCTGGATCAGTCACCAGGATCAGAGGGTTAGACTTCCAAGCGCTCTCTGACTCCTCCTGGAGCCCAACTTCAACACAAGTCTAGAAAATTCAAAAGACTAGATGTCTATTCCTAGGTACGAACATCTGACTCCTGCAAGCATATCGGCCAGGCGCCATGTATATTTGCCCTGTAATACTTTTATTTTTTCTTCTGTCCGAATTTATTATTTTAAAAATAATTCAAGACATGGAGATTCAATACTACCTTCCTCCTCTATGTTTTCTCAACAACACAAAGTTGGGAGGAAAATTGAACCTGAGGAGGAAAATTGAACTGAGAGAGAGTAACTGGCCAAGTCACCACTGCTTTCATGTAAAGAAGGCGTTTAAAGCCCAATGTCAACACGGAATCAGACGGTAGCATAAGAGGATGTAAACGGACAAAAAGACTTCTGCCAATCCATTGGAAAATGCGATTAATACATCACTAGCCTCGTTTGGTCTTCCTCTGCTATCCGTGCCACGTGGCATCTGGGCATCCATTTATGATCAAGCATTGGCTGTTCCATCGCTCCTCAATAAGTTTTGTGGCTTCCCAAAACTTTTGCACGGAAAAGTTGTAGTCCAATCGGCTGTCTGTCATCCGCTCGCATCCGCATATCGCATGCGTTACGCATTGGGATCTGCTACGCCATGTGATCGCCCATATACGGCGAGCAATCTCGCTATCGCCATCGCGTTTATGCACAGTGCCGTGTTCTACGTTCGCGAGGCATCCGCTCGGCATTCCGCTACACTCGCATCCGCGCCGGTGTACGCAGGGAAGTAACGGAATCGGAACGGACGCAGAATGCTGGATGCAGAACGGTGATGCAGCATCGGAAACAGAAGCGTCGTTAAATGGAAGAATACAGTTCGCAGAGGGACCTAGATCGGTCGGGATATTATTAAGGAGTCCAGAGGACTGCGCTAAGATGGATCCCTAGAGGATGCCTACGGAGCGGAAAAAATCGATATTTCGCATAAAAGGGGGAGCAAGTCGTACATCTGCAGTCTACACTTTCAGACCAGCAGACATCTCGCAGCTCGCCTTGAGGACCGGTCTGCAGCCTTCATTGTTGACTCCTCTCTTTCGCACAGCATCGCATCATGCTCCACCGTGGATTGTAAGAAAGTCCTTTCAGGGCAGCGCACCATCGTTCTGCAACATGCCCGAAGCCCATCTGCAGGGCTCTGTGTGAACTTCTACTGTGTAGGAGAGAAATAGAGAGGCAGCGCAAGAAAGTCTGGTCCAAAAGATTGTTTCCTCCAGAAGAGCAGAGGACGAGACCTGTACAACATAGCTGATGGTGGAGCTCAGAACGACGAGGAGACTAACTCGGCTGTGGCTCCAGACACTCTCCATGATGGATGCTCCAGCCATGTTTTGACGAAGTTTTGCAAGCGCCTGACACCCAGGTTTGACCAAGCAGAGCCAACCAGCATCACACCCAGCCTGGAACCTGGGCTCAAGGTGGCACTCACTCTGCGCCACCTGTGCCTCCGGGACCACCTACAGGATCATGCCAGTATGGCTGAGGTGGCCATCCAACACCAATGCAGCATTGTGGTCGAGCAAGAAGTGTGCAGGCGCATCATCAAAGATCACAGGAGGAGCTCCTCCAGTAACCCCTCCACATGAAGAAGGATGGAAGTAAAGTTGCAGAGCAGTGGTATCAGAAGTGGAACTTCCCCACACAGCCGGTGGAGCCATAGATGGCAAGCACGTGGCCTGCAAATCTACCAACGGAACTCAGGCTCCACTCTTATTTCAACTCCACAGGGCTCTTCAGACATCGTCCTCAGTTCGCATGGTCGACTGCTGACTACATAGTTCATTTACATAGAATTTGCTTTACGGCAAAACGGGCTCACTCTCAGATGCCGGCCAAGGTATCAACCGCCAGTGTCTCAAGGAGGGCTGTGACAGCCACACCTTCATCGGTCGGGACATTTCCCAGATCCCCAGAAACCCTTCACTAAGCTAGCGACCCACCAAAATGTGCCTACTTATGATGGAAGGATGACGCTTCTCCACTCACAACCTAGCTCATGAAGGCCCTACAACAATACGACGCCGTCACCGTAAAGAGACGGATGCTTCAACTACAGGCTGTCCAGGGCAAGCAAGGTGAGTGGTAACCACCACACACGCTTTGGCATCCCTGGCCAAGCAGGTCAGGTTACTTTTTCAACCACCCAATGCAGCATACGCCCAGAGACGCGTGAGGAGCATCAGTGGAATGCTTGCTGCATCTGGCACAATCTCATGCGCACGTCGGTACAGGAGGGAGTGTTCTACAGTACGACGAGCGGCTTTGTGACTGCGTCGTCGGACAGCAAGGATAGGCGCATGGAGCCTCTGTGGAATGGTAGGCAAGGGCGAAACCACTGTAGACAACTGAGGATGTGCCGAAGGCCCCCATCAGAAGCTCCGACGTGAAGGCGACAGAACCAGCCGCAAGCTCCTGAGACGCTGCGTGGCAACTCCCCAGCTGGATAGTGGAGCTGGGCAGAGACATGCGATGGTAGAGTCTTCTTGAATGGATGCTTTCTTCAGCCTTTCATCACACTGATGATTATTGGGGCCATGTTAGTTGGGGTGGGCCTAACAATGAACAGGGCATTTAAGTAAAAGAGTTGTGTTTGTGTTTAACATGTGTAGATGATTGTAAAAGCATTATCTAGTGATATAAAGGGCCAAAGGTGTGTGGCTAGCTGTGGAGGTGTGGACCATGACAGTCCACTATGCTCTGACTCAGGTTATCTAAAGGATCCCATTTCAGCTAATCAACCATGCGCCCAAAGGTATCCCTGCCCATCCCACTGCTCATCCTTAACCAATCCACGAGAGAACATGCAAAGGCTTAAACCATTTTCTAAAAGCTTATCCGACCAAGACTTTATTAAAAAAAGAATGAAGCAAGTGTATGAATCAAAAATAGACTCTTATTAACAAACAGCTATATGAAAACAAAAATGAGTCTCTGCTGGCACTCTCGTTGGGTCTGTCAGTCTCAGGGGTGAAAGGGTCCAGGTGCTGTGCTGAGGTGGCCTGTGCTGGAGTGCTGTCATCATGCTCTCCACCGAAGCAGAAGCAGCAGAAGCGCCCAGCCTCAGAAGAGACGCAGCGATCGCTGGCAGAAGCCATGGAAAGCCAGAGTTAGGGCCAGGGGGGGGATGGTAAGCCCGTGTCTCTTGAGTGGCTGGCAGCAGATCGTGCTGAGGCTTGCTGTGCCTTGCCGGCATGGTTGTTGGGTGTTGCTGGCTGGCAGGGAGCTGGCAGGAGATCCAAGGTGTGCAGAAAGGCTGGCAGGAGGCAGGCACCAAGGCTGGCAGGAAGGCTGGCAGGCAGGCAGGCGCCAAGAGCTTGCAGGCAGGGCAGACAGAAGAGAGGCCTGCAGGCAGAGCTGGCAGCCAGGGCTGGAGCGGACAGCACCAAGAGCTGGCAGGAAGGCTGGCACCAAGGCCAGAGCAGCCAAGGCCTGGTAGGCGACCAGCCGTTCAAGAGAGCAGACAGTGCCTTTGCAGGCAGGGCTGGCAGCAAGGCTGCAGGAACGGCGTGGCAGAAGGCCTGGCAGGAAGGCTGGCAGGCGCAGGCACCAAAGGTGGCAGGAAGAGGTCGCGAAGGCTGGGCAGCAGTTGCAGCAGGTGAGGCAGAAGGCCAGGCATGGGAGGACTGGCAGGGAGGCTGGCAGCAAGAGCTGGCAGGCGAGGCTGGCAGCAAGGAACAGAGTCGGACAAGGCGGCAAGGGAGGCTGTGCAGCAAGGGGCAGAGGCGAGGCTGGCAGGATGGCTGGGCAGCACAGGCTGGCAAAGGTAGACATGGCAGGTCAAGGCAGGCAAGGCAAGCCAAGTCCGTCCGGCCAGCAGGATCTTATTTCCTCTGAATGGACCTGCTTCCGAGCTGCTTCCGTTATATTGCGGGGCTTGACGCAAGTAGCAATCCTCCCCGCATGCGCAATAACCGGCCAGGCATCCATTAGGCGTTCCACTGTGCATACCCTGTAGTATAGTGCACGTCCGCTCATCCGCTGGTGAATTCGCTCTGCCATCCCCTATATCGTTCCGGCTTTCACAGGGGCTTGCTGAGCCCTGGCAGCCTGCGATGCGCCAATCCGCTCCATCCATTCAATTCCGTCTGGGCTTTACCGTCCGATCCTGCTCTGGCAACTGCCTGCGGTCCTCCCTGCGTCCGTGTTATCTGCTCTGGTTATGCAAATTTTTGCCCCTTTTGAGAGCGGATAACAACGGTTGGAACATTTTGCTCGTCTGCTGTGTCCTTTTTGCATCCGTTGGGCAGTGTGACATGGGCTTAAACTCATGCTCTTCTACTTTCTACCCTGATGTCTTAATCACTAGACCAAGCTGGCTCTATGTACAGCTTTAGAACTATACTGTCATATAGTACTGACACTACTGCAGTTATTTTTTATAATTTTTATAAACAATCTTACTTTCTCAAACAGTTTTTCAGAAGATAATCACAACCAAATGGATTTATTAAGATATTCTTATTTTAGGAGGTTGTGATTTGATCTTTTTGCAAGATACCTTATTGTATGAAGGGAAAAAGGGGAGTCTACACATGGCAGAAAGAATTATCAAGAATAGCAGAAGCAGCCATTACTGCTTGGTTAAACCAGATAGCAAGCAATGACAGGAAAAAATTCACAGATGGAAGTATTAAATGTTAACTTTCAAGAGCTAGTCTTCTGCAGACATTGAATGCCTTCAGGGCAGTTTGCTACTCCTTTTATGGACTTAGGCAAAACAGGTGCAATATTTCACTGTTCATGACTTAGTCCATTCTCTCAAATGTCTTTAACTGCAGTTTTACTAATCTCACTTTGTTTGGTGCAATTTAAATTCTGTCTTAGTAGAAAGTTATTAATCCATCTCTTATAATGTAATGAACAAAATGGATACTTCTCAGAAAGGCATTTTTCTTTCGTAAACTGTTTACAATATGGCTTAAAATTTATTTGGTCTCATTTTAAACACAAACAGTAGTAACTTATTCTTACAGTAAATTATATTGAAATAGCAGTTCTCATCATTTTAGCTTTATTTGAGCTAGTATGGTTTGTTTTTTTATATGCCACATATCTCACTGTCAAGTGACCCTGGGTAGCTTACAACATCCAGGGTAGCTTACAACATTTATATAGCTTACATAAAACCAGACACAAAAATATTAACAAAAAATATTAAAATGAACAAAAATAAAATTAGTTTAAAATCATGGGATTTTCTTTCTAGTCTATTAATTATGTCCAATGCAGAAAGGCACCTACTGGACCTCCAGGCCAATTGGCAGAGCCAAGTTTGAAGCTCTTCTGCAAGGCCAAGAGTGTGAGAGCAGATCTCATTTCGAGGAAGACAATACTTCAGAGGGTGAGGGCCACATCAGAAAAAGCCCTTCTCCTGAACCTTACCAGCTGGAATTCTTGGACACTCCACAGTATTCCTCTTCTGCCAGAAGAAATGGAATGGGCCAATCTCATTGGGATGAGAGTGTTCCTCAGATAACCTAGTTATGATTAATCATATGCTCAGAAATGGTTGCTTTTTGAGAGTTGTATCCCAAGATTTCAGATGTATAGTGGAAGCTTTAAAAAAAGATGTATAGTGGAAGCTTAAAAAAATTTATTACAAGCACATAAGAACATTCTAATGCTTTATCCCTATGAAAATTTGTATGCAACACTGTGACACAAGCATGAATGGACAAAGCTTGCATCCTGAAGTCACAATGTACACTTCATTCTTTTGGCATTATGGCTAGCTACACATATCTGTGAACTAATCTTTGGGTTATGATATGATAATGTGAAATATTCACACATGAACACTAACAACGAGAAAAGTTGTTCAGTTATGGAAATGTGACAATAAACACAGCTGCTTGAAGGAAGCAGAAAGAAAGTTGGCAAGAGAGAAATTGATATATGGCCTAAATAAAAACTGGTGACCCTAGAGAATAAGGTATGTTCAAGTTAAGAGCATAGCTTTAGATTCAGTTTTTCCACATAACTCTATTTATGCCTGTTTTATATCTCTTTTGCCAGAATGGCAAAATACCATTGTGCCATACTTCTATATACAGAATGGCATTTTCCATCAAATCTAGAAAGGTATAATACTGTTCACTGAAAATCACAGTTCATAGGCACTGTTATTACATAAGAAGTAAAAGTAGAAGAGTTTGGGTTTATATTTTAACATCAAATTGAATACCTCAACATGTCAAACATGAAAAATAATGAAGAGGAAATAGTCTTTTCATGACTTTAAAAAAATAAATATTAGCATATGCAGATTTATAAGAGTTGTCTTGTGGAAAGAGAGCATGGTCCTTGAAAAAATTGCAAGGCAAAAACTTTCCCTTTAAGTGGGCAACAAAAGTTGAGGGGAAAAAAGACTGTTCTCTCAACAGCTTTTGATAATTAGAACTAGCCACAGTCTTCCTAGCTTGGTCAACATTGTCTTCTAGTGGGCTCTTGTAGTAAGGTTAAGGGTAAATGTTTGTCTTCTTTGTATTTCAGTTGTCTATTATTTTTGTCTATGGTTAGATTATACATTTGTCAGGGTAGAAAACATGTTTTGATTAGATAACTTTAAAATAATGACAATCACCAAACAACAATTTATCTTGCTGCTTGTTCTTTTAGTATTGACTAAAAGCTGAATTATCAGATTTTATTATTGTATCAAGATTTATTCATATTCAATGAATTCCTATCACCAAGCATATTCTAATATGTCATAACATATGATTATAAAACTGATCTTAAAATTTTAAATGTGGAGGGAGGGAATATTACATGATCTGAGATTAGATATTTTTGATATAAATATAAAGGAAGGAAAGAAGGAGAGAGGGAGAGAAGGAAGAAAGGAAGGAGTTTCCAATTTCCTTTGCAGCAAAAATGAGTACATTTGCAAAATTCTTTCTTATTTCATGATTGCTAAATTCCCTCACTATTTTCTGTTATCGAAATCCAGTTCATTCTATTCAGGACTTGCGTGGCTATCCTTGGTGCATTGAAGGAGGAAAAGTAGGTTACACCAGCTGACTAGCCATGCTAGGCTTGCTGGTTCTTCCCGGCTCCTGCTCCGGTCTTATCTTGCCTTGTTTTGCCTCATGTTGATTTGCCTCATCTCTGGCCAGGTCCAATGCCGACTTCTGGTCTCCACACGTATGAATGTAGATAGGTTTTCCCACTGAAGTGGTACCCATTTATTTCCTTGTATATTGCATTCTTTTGAACTGTTGGGTGGGCAGGAGCCAAGGAGTAAGTGGTGGGAGCTTATCTTGTCTGGGCTCAAACTGCTGCACTGCAGATCAGTTCTGGCTGGCAGTTCCAGCATCATGAAGCCATTGTGTACCACATCCCCTTATGATTCTGGTATAAGTCTGGTTTAAATCTAGACCTCCATGTGGACAATATTTTATGATTCTCAGTTATTAGAAGTATTTGCTACTTAAACACATTTGCCTTTACAACTATCTAAATATTTAAATCATATCAGAAAAATGATTAATAGCACAAGCTTTCCATCAAGGTTGTTCTTTGATAGAAATCATTGGTGAACTGAAGGACGAAGAGCCAGTGTATTTTCAATTCAATTGTTACTTCTTTATTATAGTCACTGATTAGCATTACGCAAGCTAAAAAAAGAAATAAACAGATTCTCTGCTTTAAGTAAAAATCCAACACAAAATTCTAATTGCATCATTGAGGCAATCAATAGTATGAGTCATTTCAGACAGACTGATATGATAATCTAGGTAGACACTTGTCTTCCAGCACAATGTACAGATTCAGATTAGAAATAAGGAGGTCTATTAGTTAAGATTTTGCATTTTGAGACTGAAGAGAAGACAAAGGTCTTGAACAAAGACATTGCCAACCTCACCTACAATATGATACAATTTATGAAACACATTTAAAATAATAACCATATTTCTTGTAAAATACAGATTTTTTTTTTAAATGTACCATTTTAGGCCATTTAAATTCTGCTTCAAACAGCTCCAGATTTTTCCTTGATAATGGCCTCATTCTCGAATTAAACACCAATTTTTGACATGGTGCCCTGCCATGTGGCATTTGTTCCACACACTAGACAATGCATGACTTGAATCTCAGTGTATAATATTGTTCTTCTTTGTTACATAACACCAGTGTCACAGTTTCCAACACTACAAACATGTATTAAAAAAATGTTCCAGAACATACTTTCTCATAAGTAAATGGAACAAATTGCAATGTGCCAGAAAACAGTTGTGTTTTGGATGAGGAATTACACAAGAATTAGCCAAAATATTTGTTATATCATTCAATGAAATTCAAAGAAGCTTGTAAATAAATTCACTTTAGTTGAAATTATGAACTAAATTCATTCCTTTAAATTATATCAGATTTGTTTACAATATATGGCCTACTATTAGAATCTTGCATTGTTGGTAAGGTTGTTTTCTCAGTCATTAGATGCTACAGGTAGTCAATGACAGATAAGTATAGCTACTGTGGGAGAACATCTAACATTTGGGACCAGGATAGGAGATGACAGTGGAGCCAGATCAAAGTTAGTCTGTACATGCCTAATCCAGTAGGGAAAGAGAAATCCTTGTTTTCAAAGGAACAAGAGTTGAGTATAATTTTCTGTATGATCATATGATTGTCTTAATTTGAGGATAGATTTTCTTTTTGTATGGCTGTGACAGTAGGATCATACAGAAGGTTGAATGCCAAAGAGTTGGTGCCTTTAAATTGTGGTGTTGGAGAAGACTTAAGAGTCCTGTGGACTGCAAGGAGAAGAAATTAGTCAATCCTAAAGGAAATCAACCTTGACTGCTCTTTGGAAGTACAGATACTGAAGCTGAAACTCAAATACTCTGGATTCCAAATAGTAATAGCAATAGCACTTAGACTTATATACTGTTTTATAGTGCTTTACAGCATATTGACAGAGTCAGCATGTTGCCCCAGTGATGAGAAAATGACAAAAGACGAATCAATGCAAATCCTGATGTTGGGAAATATTGAAAGCAAAAGGAGACAGGAACAGCAGAGAATGAGATGGTTAGTTTCATCAACACAATGAACATTAATTTGGAAAAACTCTGGAAGACACTGGACATCAGAAGAGCCTGGTATAGCATGATCATGGAGTTGTAAAGAATTAGACATGACTTAGTGACTGAACAACAGAAACAGTTTCTTCCCACAATGATTTTTTTTTTGCAAATAACTTTTCTTTATAGTGTAGCTACTCTGCTTTTTACAGTGGACTATAATTTTCAAGAAATAGATCTGAACCAGAGTTTTTTAGATGATTTTTATTCCTACCTGATCCTGTATTAAATAAGCAACTGTGACTTTTGAATATATTATCCAGTTATATATTAACAGTGCTGTATCTCATTCCTTCAGTTGTTGATCATACTATCACTCATTATTGCAGCAATAAATGCAACCAATAAACTTTCCTTATTTTGCAGTATTTATGTTGGACTTGAACTTTTAGTGAGCAACATTTTAATAGTTTTTAACCCATTTGCACGGAACCCTGAATAGTTTTTAACCCATTTGCACAGAACCCTTTTTCAGAAATACTTTTTCTTCCTCCTCTTCTTTTTTCTCTTCTTTTTCCTCTTCTTCCTCTCCTTGAATATTTATTATCATAGCATCTGGCTGCTTCCCTAGTAAAATATGAAAACTGTGCATAATAAAACTGGCAAACTCAAAAGCAATTTGTCATAAGTTTCCCAACTAAGTAGGCACTGTAAAACTAATGGACTTTTTCTGTTGGTTTCCTCATGCATTTTTCATATTAGAACCTGTTGAGATACTCACGTGTCTCAGAACACATTTACTGAAATTAATTTTAACATGTTACCATTAAAAGGCTACAATCTACAGAAGAACATTGAAGTATTAATTCAAATATAAGTCTTACTTCATGCTATGATTTAAATAGATGTATTGTTAACTAACTTGACATATGGTATCAATTTCCTTCATCTCCCATGATACAATAGAGATTTTGAGGGGGGGGGGTAAAAAAAGTGATACGTAAAAAAGTATAAAATAAAACATAGTTTGCTAATTTCAGCAGATACCATGGGAATTCTACAGATGGACTGAGCAATTTAAAAACAGTGCAAATGTTTCTTTTGTTGATCTGCCTTTTTTTGATAGCAAGAGAATCACAGCTAAATCTGGAAATGACAATGGCACAGCTTTCTCAGATAATTTGTTTTTAATGAGGTGAATCTGGCTTCATTGAGCCATGTAAATGTGCCAGTGAACTCAATAATGTTGGATTTCTTATGTGTCTATAACAGGTGTGGTGGCTCTGCAACTCTCACCTCACAATCAGGAGGCTGTGAGTTTGATCCCAGGTTGAGGCTAATATTTGGTCCTGCTTGAGCAGGGATGGTGGACTGATGACCTCCAAGCTCCCTTCCAACTGTGTTATTCTATGAACATCTATTGTTATAGGAGCTTCTGTGGTGCAGTGGTTGGAGTGCAGTACTGCAAGCTACTTCTGCAGCCAGCTGCCTACAGTTTGGCAGTTCAAATCCCACCAGGCTCAAGGTTGACTTAGCCNCTTCTGCAGCCAGCTGCCTACAGTTTGGCAGTTCAAATCCCACCAGGCTCAAGGTTGACTTAGCCTTCCATCCTTCCAACATGGATAAAAAGAGGACCCAAATTGTTGGGTGCAATAGCCTATTTCTGTAAACTGCTTAGAGAGGGCTGGAAAGCACTGTGAAGTGGTACATCTAAGGGTTATTATTATTATTGTGATTTGGCACAAGAGTCTTCTCCAGTGGATAGTCCATTGATTTTGTTGCATGTGTAAAGGCAATGAAACCTAGCAAATCATGTTACTAAAATTTACTGGAATTCAACAAAACCAGTTAATTGACTGTATTCCATCAAGTCAATGTTATCTTTAAGTGACCACATAGATCTTTTTCCAGAATGAAGCTAAATGATAACTCCTATATAAAAACAAAATAGCCAATTATATTTTTTCAAAATACTGGAATTGTACAGATTCATATCATTATGATTAAGTGATCTGTATCATACAAGTGATTAGTTAAGTGAAACTTTTAGTTTTGCATCTGAAATCTATAATTCCCAGTACATGTAAAAATAGCAAGAATTATCTTTTTTAATATTTATCACATGTGTGTAAAGGTAGGGCTTTGATCACATGATTGCACCTTTCTACACCTCCCACCCACCCATTTTGAAGTTAGTAACAATGTTGAACAGATGGAGTTTTTCCATATGGCTTGAAATTGTCCAATATCCAGAGCAGTCTTTCTAAATGTGACTTAGGTAACAGGTAGGATGAGTGTAAGTTCATTTAGATTTTGAACATCATGAGAGATAAAATAGAACCTCATGGAATGCCCGAACAATTTTGGCTGAGAGACCTTTAATAGCAGGATCAGTTAGCTGACTACTCTTAGATATCTGAGGATTTGTTCTGATAATCATTAAGAAAGATGGAGCAACAAGATGGATTTTTGAAGACAGATTTGAATCAAAATTCTATCCCAGATTTTTAAAATAACAATTTAGTTCTGGTGAATGGTTATCTAATGACCATTGTAATTTTAATACTGTTTTCCTAATATTATTTTAGTTTTAAAGTTCTTGACAATTTTCCTCTGAGTAAACTAATAAAATTAATCAACTTTCACAGGAATCTTGTGCTAATACTGATATATTTAACATATATGAGCTTGATCCAGGTCCTTCTTGGCTTCTTAATAGCATATAAAAAGAAATGGTAGAACTGAGACATAGACATTGTTTCACTTTGGAAAAGGGCAACACTGAAAGTCTTGAAGAAAGCTATGGTGTACCTTTGCTTAAGGGAACTCAAAAGAAAACTATAGGAAGTGGGTTAATTAGATTCCTGAACAGTCCTATTGCAATTCTGACATGGGATAGAGAAGCCATTGACCACTCTAATCTTTGTAGGAACTTTGATGTAGTTTGGTGGTCCTCTTAGACCTCTCATTGGCATTTATGCCATCGACTACAGTATTAAGGAGTGCTAGACATTAATATGGCAAGAAACAACCATTCTTAAGTGGTTCCTCTGACATCTCAAGATATAATTCTAATCCATGATGATGGAGGAGGTCAGGATGGTGACTATTTGCACAAGGTTTGTTTCTTCTCTGCTCTTCCTATGTAATATATTCATAGCAATATTATGGGTTGATATCATCAATACACTGATATTTGGCTCTATATTATGATCTTAAGCCCCACAAGGGATGTTGTCAAAATCTGCACCTGGTGTGTAGAGACTGTTGAAGTATGAATGGGACAAAATAGGACAAAGTTTATTTCAATAACACAAAATTGCTGCCCTTGAGATAATATTATTATGACTTGAGGTTTTGTCTTAGGTTCACTTTTCCTGCTGGAAGGGCTGGAGTAGCCATAGCCAAAAGTATCTTTGTCTAGTTCAGGTTGATAGCATAGCACTTGGACTTATATACCACTTCACAGTACTTTTACAGCCCTCTCTAAGCAGTTTACAGAGTCAGCATATTGGCCCCAATAATCTGAGTCCTCATTTTACCCATCTCAGAAAGATGAAAGGCTGAGTCAACCTTGAGCCTGGTGAGATTTGATCTGCCAAATTGCAGCAGCTGGTAGTCAGCAGAAGTAGCCTGCAGTACTGCATTCTAACCTCTTCACCATCATGGCTCAGGTTGATGGGCAAGTTCCAGCCTTTTCTGGAGCAAAATGAATTGGCTACAGTGACTTATGAGTTGGACTTCTGCCTCTGAAATCAACCTGGAATAGCACTTGGTCCAAATGTAGTGGTTTCACTTTTCAGAAAGTAACTCATGTTTCATTCAGTGCTCTTAAGGGTATTTGTCATGAAAATTATATTGTATGTAGACATACCCATTGCTAAGAAGCCTTGAGAGATAGAAAGATACAAAAGCATTTAATGCCATTTGTACAGTTCAGTTGTCATAAAAATGTAACAAGAAGAGATATAATGATTACGGGAAGCAAAAACACATAAACATAACATGCGGACATCCATTTTCTGAGCAAACTCTCTCAGAACTCAACAAAATATTTATCTTTCTTTTTTGCTTATCAAAAAAAAAACTTTATGTGCTACTTCAAAATTACTTTTGTTTTCTTTTCTCTGTCCCTAATTATATATAGTGGTACATTCCAGAATTGTTACTTCAGCATATCATTTCATTCTATTTAATAACTGGCTTAAACAATGTCAATTTTTTTAAAGGTTTTGTATGACCCATGACAAATCAAAGACCTGGTATATTTTTGTAGAAAGTCAACAAAGTAAAAGCTGTAATATAAAAAAACCCACAACCAAAGCCATATGTGGTATGGCCTTACTTCTACATCAAAAGATGTTTCATGTATTCCAAAAACTAAAAAGGGGAACTAAGCACTCTTCTTGACTCTTAGGGATTAACCAATATTGAATTTCCTTAGCATATTTATCAGTGTATATAGTAGTTCCATTGTTCTTTTAAATGACAGCACTATTCATAAAGTTGATGTTGTGCTTAAACAAGATAATGCATTGCAAAGTGCTGAATTTAGGAATACATTTTTGTTTGAATCCAGATCTTCAGTGAGCTCAATATTACCTTTTAGTGTTTTCGGCTAACATAGTAACATTTACAAATGAATTAAATTATGCCTTTTTCATGACAAGAATATTGTTCAGAAGAATAATTTATTACCTACTACTTGGTATTAGCATTTAGGTTTCCACGACCTGTGGTTTATATGACAATATAGTTTATGGATGTTTATATCTGTTTGAACAAGGTTACTGCAAATTACAACAATTTTTCTGGACAGTGTGATGTGTCAGACTGATAAATATCTCAACAGCTAACAATGACCAGATTTCTCATCAGATTTTAATCATGAAAGTGTTTGGTTCAGTAATCTGTTTATTGACTAATGATCTATTTCTTTATTTAATTGTAACTTTCTGACACTTTAATTTGTATTTGCATTCGTTTGGTGTTTATTGGCAACACATTACTTTGAGAACCTCAATGTTAGGAAATATAGCTAATGAGAATAATAAATTGATATATTGCAAACTAATTCAGGAAATTGCTAACTATTTGGATACATTTGACATAAAACTGACTATATTATACTACCTAATGCAGTGTTTCATAAGATTGTCAACATTTTGAAAATCATACATACTATTTGGTATACAATTGAACTGCAGCACAATTAATGTCACTCATTTTAATGAATTTATCGCGTATATAGCCTCACTTTGGGTTTATTATTCCTAATCCTACTTTTAAAAAGCCCGCACTGAGAACAATTACAATAAAAGTATTTTTGATGACTCTTATGAAACAATAATCACAAACAAAACAAGCCAATTTATATATAATGGCAGCCATTATTTTACTTACATTGTATAACTCGCTGGATACCTGTGTTTCATGATGAAACTATGTGATCAGGCTATGCAAGAGGCTTTCTTTCTTTCCTCTTTTCCCATCCTCCTTTCCCTTTTCCCCTTTCCCTTCCTTTCCTTTCCTTCTTTTTTCCTTTCTCTTCCCTCCTTCCTTTCCTCCTTTCCTCCTTTCCTTTTTCTTTCATTCTTTCCTTTCCTTTCCCTTCCCATCTTCCTTTCTTTTTTTCCTTTCGCTTCCCTTCCTCTTTTCCTTTCCTTTCCTTTCTCTTTTCCATTTATCTATCTATCTATCTATCTATCTATCTATCTATCTATCTATCTATCTATCTATCTATCTATCCAGCAAAAGTGTTGTAAAATACAATCTTCCAACTGTTGTCCCAAAGGTGCTTTTTTCAGGAGCCAACTGGACTTTCTGGTTTTTCTTTGAAGATTTTTTGTTTCTCATCCAAGGAGTTTCTTCAGCTCTGACTGGATGGTGGGTAATGCCAAAGTCGCTTCCTGTTTGGAAGTATAGTTTGCATCCTTTTAGAGAGTCGCTGAGGCAACTTGGAGGTTTATCTGTGTCCTTGGTCACCTGAGTGGTGCAAATGGCTGTGAAGTTATCAAGGGATGGAAATGTGAGGCAACTGGCAGTTGGAACAGGGTTCTTTTCAGGTGGGGAGGGGATTAGATCTCCTTAGCATCAAAGCATATTATTAATAATATATAAAATACTAATGCTCTGATGGTAATTTCGAAAAATCCTTTCTTAGCGAGCAGCTAGAAGCCAAGAGGAACATATGTGTCAAATTTCAAGTTTGTAGGCTTTACAGTTCTGGAGATTTCATGATGCTGTGTGAGTGGTATTTGGTGTGTGTGTATGTGTGTGTGTGTGTGTGTATGGTGATTATTTTATGTTGTAATCAAATTTCTCTTTTTCTTGTTCTTTTGCTACATTTAGTTAAAAAACAAAGCCTTAAAGTTCAGATCAATGTAACCAGTGATGCAGTGTGCATGAGATACATTCGTCCAACTCCAAGCACTAAACTGGAAGGTTTCGTCCTGGGGTATGGAAGCAACTTCTTCTCTAACCAATATATTCCCCTACCATCTAATGGGAAAATGTACATGACTGAAATTGGTAAGGCTATTTACAATTTATAGATTGTTTTCTTTTTTTAAATGATTGTACAAATTGAACATTATATTTTCTTCTAGTTTGGGCTCAAAGATAGATGAGAGGTTTTGAAAGGAAAAGAAACAGTATGTGTTACCAATACACATATTTGTTTGTTTGCATGTTTCCAATTACTGATGTTTTTCAAAATATCTGAACATGTAAACAGGCTAATTTGACACTATTGCAAATATTAGTAAGGACACAGCTTTTTTTCCAAGACAAGGATTGCATGTTAGTCAACAATTTTTTGATCTGTAACTAATGTTACAACACTTAGCCTTAATCACCTGAAGCAAATTTAGATTTAGACTTAAAATTAAATCAGAACTAATAGATCTGGGCTGCAAAAAATTAGATAGTTACTCGATGGCTCTGATAAATTCAGAAACCCTGTTTGCTGACCTTTTTGCAATACAATGGCAGTTTCTTCTTCAGGCAGATTATTACAAGTAAGAAATTTGCACTTGATGAGTAATATTCTTGAAACTTTAGAGATCCTCAAAGCACTTGCTGGCAAGCATCAGGACAAATTTTATTTCATAGCACCATAAGTGTTTCCATAGTCAGCTGTGTTAAACAAATGTTCAGAATGGAGAAGTAGTTGGACTGGAACTTTTAAATACCTTCTGGCTATTTTTGGCAAGTTTAAATCTCTGTTTTCCGAGATGGATTTCTAAGGTTACAAACCCTTGTGAATACTTTAGCATTGTGCTGCACAAGACTTTTTCTCCATTTAGAGCAAATATATCCAATACATACCTTGTAATTAAATACATTTTTCTTTATAATTCCAGACACTTGGAAACCATACTTTTCCCAGGATTAAACTAATCTAACAAATAAAATCAAATTAAACACTTGCCAGGGAGTTCCACATAATGATGAAGTAAATAAATTCACAGTCTTTATAAAATTTAGAATTGTTTGATGGATATAACTGTAGATCCACTGGTTGCAACAACAACAAAAAAAAAACAACAGCCCCCTCACCCAACCAATTGCCTGCGCCTGATGTCAATTTGGTCTGTGTTCAACTCAGNAAAAAAAAACAACAGCCCCCTCACCCAACCAATTGCCTGCGCCTGATGTCAATTTGGTCTGTGTTCAACTCAGCACTGCCCTGGTGAGTGGGCAGTATCCTAGTGGCACCACTAGGAGCAGCAGACCTCATTGCCTTTATAAAATCTAGAATATTATACTCAATTGTAATTTAAAAGTGCATCCATTTGCAAGTAAACTTTTTGCAATAAAAATAGTTTTATATTAGTCAATGAAAAGAAAAGAATGAAAAATTAACAGAATAACAGAGTTGGGAGGGACCTTGGAGGTCTTGTAGTCCAACCCCATGCTGGAAACCCTATAATTATATCAGCATGCAGATTTGCAAAAAAAAAAAAAAAAAAAAAAAA